>JAQGBH010002476.1:0-24388 GCA_034698265.1 Sminthurinus aureus | reverse complement strand
AGATTTTTCCCATTACAAAGGAAACATAATTCTAAATTTTTCTGAATTTTACAAAAAAATAAAACAAATGAATGTTTGTTTTTTTTGGCAGAGTTAAAAACACTGCATTTGACGTTCACTCCAAATCCTAAAAATTCAGGATCTGGAAACGGAAATTGGACTCGGTGGAATTTTCTTAAAAGATCAACGCTGCTCTTCGCTTTGCAGAATATGAAAAGGCTCAAGTCAATTAATTTGGTTGTGGATGCGAGAAAAACGGATTTTACAGGTAAAATTATTTCTCTCTTTTACCATTTTTCATTTTTGGTGTTTTCTACCTAATAAATGGTAAAAATCATAAAGGTCTTTTGAACTTGAATTTTAATTGTGCATTTAATTCGTGTCATTTTCTGGTCGTGTTTGTACATAGACAAGGCGGAAATTCTGAAGCAGCTGGAGGATTTAACGCCGTTTGCCAGCGTCCAAGTTCAAGTCAACGAAAAACAAGAGCAAAAAGAGAGAAATATCAGTAAACGTCCAAGACGACCAAAATATCACTAACGTCATTTTCTGTTTTTCTTTGTATATTTTTCAAAAGTTTGTGAGTTTGTCAATTTTCAATGGAGTAAAAAGTTGAATATGAGCTCGATCAAGAAATTCTGCAGAGGTCAATAAAAATGAACAATTCTTTGACAAAAGCACAACTAGGGTTGCCAACCCAATTGTTTTGAATTCCGGGACATAAGAGACCGAAATTTTTTGAAATTCCGGGACATTCCGGGACGCTTAAAATTTTCCTATTTTATCTAGTGTAAGCCGAACCTTTTTTTGGAGCCTCAAAAAGGGGCAAAAATTGGTCGTTGTGTTAGAAACTTCAAAGCTAAAAAATTTTTGGGACTTGTGGCGGTTTATGTTCGACAAAATTCATGCTAAAAATGTTGCTAGTTTTCCATATGCCCACACATATATATGAACCTCATCTTTTAAGTAATGACAAATAAGAAACAGCTAATTTTGTTGAATCCGCGTAAACTTTCGTACCATTCTAAGTGGCTTTTACATTTTTGCACCGGAAATTTGGCTACAAAAGTTTTGCACCGGAATTTGAACCGGAATTATTCAGTTTGTGTGATTTGCAAGCAGTTTTCAAGAAAATCGACAGCCGTGTTTCAATTCACGATTTTAAAATCTCTAAGGGAAACGATAGATCATCCATTGAAACCAAAGTTTTGGCTTGAAAAAGGCTCAATAAGTAGCGTTTTGTTGCTAGAGAATCAGAAAATAATCAGCTTACTCGCACAAGTGCGGCCAACTATGTGAAAAATCCAGGCGAATCCATCAAAATTCTGTTGGTCATTCTGACTTTTTAGACTCAAAATTGAGCGAAAATTTAGCCGAATCCTTTTTCCTGAATTTGTATCGGGCAACAGATGCATTAGGATTGCCGGTTTCCAAACCTTTCTATTTTCCTTAAACCTACCTTTAGAGTCTAGAAACTGTGGTTTTGGCAGCGGAAAATTCTTCACACCGTTTGAAATAGCAATAATTTACGGTGTAAATTAGCCCGAACAAAAGTTCCCCTACTCACACATTTGTAGTTAATCCTATTTAAAATTTCAGAAACACAATTTTTATGTACTACTAATTGCAAAGAAAGCTGAAAATATTTTCGAATTTTGTGTGTAAAAATCATTCAGAGAATGTAGTTTGTGAAAAAAATCCCAAAAAGTTCCGATTCCGGGACATTTGGCGTCCCGGGAGACCCCTGCCCAGGACCCGGGACACGACCCTCGATTCCGGGACTGTCCCGGCGAATCCGGGACGGTTGGCAACCCTATTCTCAACTTTAGCTCATCATGTAAAGGACAATGTCAATGATTTGATATGTGATTCATTAATACCATTTGATCAAAGTTACATTCAGTAAGGAGGAAGTTTGAACCGGCAAAAAAAAATAAGCGGTGACGAAATCCAACTAAAAATTCAGAAACATTGAATGAGTTGGAAGCCGTTTTAAAACTATCTCGTACGATTTACCGTTCTCCGATAGCAGAAACTTAAAATTCGTTTTGTGTTGGTCGTGCACAAATCACAACGTTGACTAAACACATTGTACTGGTCTGGTTGCAAAGAACGCTCAAAATATTGTAATATTTTTGTTTTTGAGCTGCTCTTTCGCGTTTGGTTTAAAGTAAAGCTCCTTTTAACTAAACACAAAAGGAAACACGTTGAGTTTTACTATTTATGCAGTAATAAATCGAATTGAAACACAGAACCGAGCAACCGTTTTCCATCCGTCCTTTTGACTTTGTTGCATGTTGCACATTATTGATTTTGAACTCTTGATTCTGATGACATAGCAACAGAATGTATTTAGTCTTGTTCTGCATTCTGAATTTTTTTAAAAAAGGCTTGAGTTTTGAGTTTTGAGGAGAGTCAAAGTTTTCTTCCTTGCTTCTCTTTCCTCTCCGCTGGACAGAATTTCCCGAGGCAAAACTCAAAACTCAAAACAAACAACGTCCTTTAAAATTCAAAGTCCAAGAGATTCATTTGTTCCCAGATTCAAAACACGCATTCACTCCTCACGCATCTATTTTCCTTTTCTTTCCTTTTCTCTGCTCTTTGCTCCTTGAAAAGTTGTGAGGAATTTCCTGGTTTAGGAGCTTTGACATGTGATGTCTAAAAAAACATAAAATGTGACTGCACAGTTCTTTCCAAAATGTGCAATAGCAAAAACAGCAAAATTGCTGCAGGAAGCACAAATGCTCGTTGTAGTTTTCTCACCTGCGGCAGATTTTTGTCAATGTCAATGCATAGGAGACGAAAAAACCGGTAAGAAAGTTAAAAAGTTTCAAATTGACCAAGGAAAAAATACGAATGCGATCCAATGTGCACAATCCACTTTTCAAAATCCACAAAAACTTTAAAAATAATAATAAAAATGTCTTTGAATAACAACTGTGCTCACTGCTCAATGCTCAGCGTTCAAATTCTTCACTAAAATGTGGGGAAAACTATCGTAATTTTAATTGAAATGATTCCGTTGATTTATTCACACTTGACGAATAAATGAAGAACAGTTGTTAAGATTATTTTGAATCAACCATTTCGTAACAAGTAGCAAAAAAGTACAGTAACTTTTGTACACAAAATTTCTTGACAGTTGAGAAATTTTCCGCCGCGCTGGAACGGGAAGCTGTGGAGAACGGTGAAACGCCAAATCCAAATTCCATTTTCACATCCTCAAAACAATTTCCACTGCCGCTGCTCTGGTCTTTGGTCTGGGTTTAACATTGTGTAGCGGATTTGTTTTAATGGAGAAAAATTGCGTTGATGGTGACGTTTGAGACGATCAAAATTGAAAAAAGAAATCCAATTCGCTTAATTACGAATAAATTGAGTACTTTTGCTCCGAAAGGAACCAGCGGCCTCATTTCCATTGTCTCTGTTTTTCCTTGGGATTCGGATCGCCACATCAAGATGAAATTTTTTGAGTAGTCAAATGTAATTTCAACTGCAAAAAAAGAATTGAAAATTACAAATAATTTTCCGCTCGTTTTCATTAAAACTTAGGAAAGCCTTGTGTATTTTGTCCATTACCCATGGTGAAGATGATCCCGGACAGCAATAATCCGCCGTAGACCCACATTGGAAAAATGAGAAAAAAGGGCATGTCAAAGGCCCCGTGAAGTTTAATGCAGCCGTAAACACCAAAACTCGACCCCAAAAGTATCAACATTAAAAATCCCGGAAGACTCAACGAGCTCAGACAATTATTCGACAGTGTGTTTAGAATTTTCAAAGATCTGAAAAGTCCAAGCGCCATCTCTCTTTTCCGCCGATGGTGAAAAGAAAGCTCTTTCGACTGAACAGGGCGACTGGACTGACTTTTAGCCAGAAATTTACAAAGTTTGTGCTGAGCACCATAAGGAAGAAAAAGAGGCAAAAAGTTGAACAACTGCAGATGACTATGTAATATTCGACGATGAACCAAAATCCCACAGTCCACCAATTTTTATGTTGGGGTAGATAAAATATTCGGTGATAAAGATAACGCGGGTGGTCCGGATTGACGAGAAAAAGGCCTACGAATGGTAGAGGACCAAAAATGCTACTGCAGACAAACACTGGGATTACAAATTGAGAATAATCTTTGGAACGGAGTTCCTATTTACTTCCATCCACACACATGTGGGAAAAGCGTGATTTTCGTCTCGGCAGCCCTCCTGAAGAAACTACTGAACCGATTTTGACCAAATTTTCCACATACCCGTGGACTATAGTGCACACGGTGGGATTGCAGTTTGTTCACCCAACTCAACCCCCCTTCGAGTACTTATGCCCGAAAAACCTGCTTTTTTGACCATTTTCGACATGTCTACGCGTAACCACGGCGTTCGCATATTCAGACCAAGCCGCCTGCTCCGTCATCTATCAATATTGGTAGCGCATCAACCGGGAATGATGCACGTCAAAACCGCTTTGCAATCCGTCCCATAGGAAAAAAGTTATATCCAATCAAATATTGTGAATTTTCAAAAATCCAAAAATCATGTTTTGGCCATTCTCCGCAAACCAACTGACATATCATCATGAAATTTTGCATACATAGTGCCTTTGCAAGGCCTATAAGAATAACACAACAGTTTTTCGAAATTTCGAATCACCCAGCGAAATATCGAGATATGTTGAATTTTACCGATTTTGCTTCATAGGGGTAAAAACCAAATGTGTGTGCAAGGCTGTAGGGCACATTTTTCAACCCATTGCGGCGAAACTTTGCAAACCGCAACTCTGGGGATCATAAATGATGCTCCAGCAACGATTTAAAGGTAACTTGAAAAATGCGCTAACACGGAGCAAAATGCCAAAGCACCCCTAAAATGGACATTTTCACAAACTGTCGAAACTTACAAAAACCAAATGCGCTTTTTCTCTTTTCTCGGACAAAATTACAGCTTAAAAATTAAAATAGAAGTTGACACTAGGAACTCCGTTCCTCAGACCTGCTTGCAGGTTCTTTCTAATTTTTGGAACGGAGTTCCTATTTACTTCCATCCACACACATGGGGGAAAACGTGATTTTCGCGTCGATGGCCCTAGCGCCAAAAGTACTGAACCGATCCGGACCATTTTTTTCCCACACCACCGCCTTGGGTCGAGAACGGTGCGCGTTGATTTTTGTCGCCCAACTCCACCGGCTTCGTATACCTATACTCGAAAAACATACTTTTTTGGCCATTTTTGACATGTCTACGCGTCAGGTAGGCGTTCGCCTATCCAGACTTAGAAAATCGCCAAGTGATTTAAATATTGTGATAGCGCACAAACCGGCAATGATGCACGCCCAAACCGCATTTGAATCCGTCACATAGAAAAAAAGTTATGACCAATCAAATATTGCTCATTTTCAAAAATCAAAAAATCGTTTTTTGGCCATATTGCGTTAAGCAATTGCCGTATCCTCATGAAATTTTGCACGCTATGAGTCTCCCACATGCCGACACTAGTAACGTTGCAATATTTGAAATTTTTTTTCCACCCAGTGAAATATTGAGAAATATTGAATTTTGACAAATTTGCTTCATAGGGGTAAAAACCAAATGTCTGGGCAACGCTGTAGGGCACATTTTCCATCGGATTCAGTCCAAACTTTGCACAACAAAACATTAGTAATCCGTCACGATGCCGCTGCAACAATTTTGACAGCGCTTGAAAAATGAGCCTACAGGGAGCAAAATGCTAAACTCCTTAAAAAATGGACGTTTTTAGAAAAACACAGAAATGATTCCTGACGTTTTTCATCTCCAAACGGGATAAAGTTCCCCACTTTACCCTACATTTAGGATGACTACATGGAACTCCGTTCCTCAGACCTGCCTGCAGGTTCTTTCTAATTTTTCGGGTTACATCTCCACATAAAATGTAGACTCTAGAATCCAGAATCCAGAATCCAGAATCCAGAATCTAGAATCTAGAATATAGAATGTAGAATGTAGATGTTGGGTGGAACAGTGAAAGTGATAGAAAGGAGAAAAAGAGGTTTTGTTTTGAAATCTTATTTTATTTTATCTCCTTGTCACCATCCGCTTTCCCCTCTCTAACTTTACATCAGCTTCATTACATACCAACAGATTTCTCCTTTCATCACGCGCACATGTACAATGTACAATGTACATAATATAGTGTGGATTGTGGATTGGTACAAAATCTAGCAGTGCGGCTGGAAAGTACACCACGACTGAAATCTTTGGTTTTTTTTGCTCTATGTATGTGGGGTGGAATTGAGTGTCAGTGTGACGATGTGCAGCCGAGTAAGATCTGGAAGTGTGTCAAAAGGCGAGATATCTAAAAAGAGAAGAAAAAAGACCCTATTTTGCTCCGTATTTCAGGGTTGTACATGTGGAGTTTTTTTGCAATTCTGTCCTATTTATTTTACTTATCATGACTTGAGCCTTGAGCTGTAAACTGTAAAGTATTTTCTTCTTGGAGAGATAACACTGAAAGATCATGAACCATATTGATATGTTGATATGTATTGATATTGAAATAAGTATAAATATGTTCAATGTTCAATGCTATATGCTCAATACTCAATACTCAATGCTCGTGGTACACAGTTCTCTCTTCTTTGAAAAAAGAGCGACAGATGATTTTTCACTTGACAAATCAACACTACATACTCAATGCTCAATGCTCAATACTCAAATCAAAACTCTTAGCAGAGCACAGCATCACAATTTCCAACAAACAGTGTACACTGTACTTTGTATAGTAAACGATTATTGCACTATCCTCCTTTTTGCCTGGCCACTATCCCGCGTTTACTTTTACGTTTTCTGCTCCTCCGTCTGTTTTCTGCTACCAATTCAAAACAAGTCGAGTCTCATAACTTTTGATGGGCAGAAACATTTATAAAGGACAGGAACTTTCATGGAGAGCGACAAACACAAGATTGCGGAAACTGGAAACTGGAAAGGAGAAAGTAGGCACAAGGAAAATCTTGTGGTAACTGGTAGCTGAAAAGGGTAAAAGAATGAAAGAAATAAGAAGGAAAGGCAATCTTGTGTCTTGTATCTTTCCTTCCTTCCTTTTCCCCCTTTGAAGGCAACAACATTAACCCAGAACCAATTTGAACAACAAAGCGCTTCCTCTGCTTTATGTATACTGTATACTTTCGTGTACATTTGCAAAGGTTCTATTCCTCTGCCACTTTTCTCCTCCGTATTTCGTTCCTTATTTAGACTGTAGAGAAAGTAAGACAATTTGAATAGGATTTGTTTGTTATTCACCATTCACTATTCATCTAATTGAACTGCTTCACACAGTAGTTCACATTTACTGCAGAAAACAGAAAACAGAAAACTGTAAATTCTAAAACTAAACTTTTGCTTCTTTTGTCCCTAAAAACCTACAACTGGATGCTGGATGGCACAATATAACAAAAGTGTCAATGCTCAACCTTCTAAAATGTAAAAACCAGGAAATCGTTCCAGCTGATCCAACTTTTACCATGTGGATCGAAAAAAATGCAAAAATCTTCACCTTCAACACAAAGCACAAAGCACAAAATATACAAATCTAAAGCTCCGGTTTATACGTGAAAAATACTCATGAAAGAGCAAAAGGAAAAACAAAGATCATGTGTATTCTGCATCCATTTTTTTATTTTGTACACTGGACACTGGATATTGGACATTGGACTAGAAAAATATACAATGAAATTATTCGCAGCATTAACCACTGAACACTGCACACTGAACATTAAACACAGAAGAGTTTGCTCTTCCCTTCCAGTTGTATCAGGCAGAAAAAATAGAGCTTTCACCACATAAAGAAAAGGGAAACGGAGAGAGAAAGTGACAGTTGTTTTGAGCGATCTTGAATCTTGTCACTTTTCCATGTCTATGTCGCTGTCCCCATTCATTCATACAATCTTTTTGTCCCTTTCTCTTTCTGTTTTATCTGTGGGCCGCTGTCCGACTAATCGTGTGTACATTGTACATACTTTCCTCCAGTGACTGTTTATTTTGTATTTGGAATGAGGAAAATTCCGAAGCTTTACACTGCACAGCCATTTACTTCACTGATATTCATTCTCTGTCGGACTTGAGAAATACAAAAGACAAAAGACAACAAGAAATATTAGAGTATGTGTAAGATTTGTGCGGATTTTCTCACTATCACTCTTGGACCTTGGTTCAAGACGCAAGCCATGTACAATGTATATTGTACATTGTACACAGAAGATATAGGAAAAAACATGTGGATTTTGGAGGAAAAAGTGGACACAAATATGAAATTAAGGGGATTGCGATGGTTAGACGAGGCTCTACTGTGTACTGTTGAGACTACAAGCTTTCCGTGTATCCATGCAGAATCCTTTCTATTTTTTCTTGTGGTTCTTGGTGCTTGATGCCAGGCATTATTTTTATGAGACGGCTCATATATTTATACATACATATATATTATTTGTATGTATATGTGGGACTGAAAAAGACTAGATTGTTCTAAAAATGGCTGGTAGCAATGGCCATGGCAATGGGTAATGTGGATGATAGTGGCAATGACAATGACAATGGCAATAGCAATGGCCTAAAAATGTTGGAGATTCTTCTGCTCATTTGTTCTTCTTTTTGCAGAAAAAGTTCAAGTTTAAGGTACGAGCAAAAGACTAGAAGAGCTCGAGCATATGTACATATGTACACAGAACTCATCCTAATCGGCCAAGAGTCTAGAGTTCTAGAGTTCTAGAGATGAACGCACATTAGAAGCTATACATAATAAATAACAAGCGTATCTCATAGACATTGCACATAAATATTACATATACTTTCCGCCTTGTGTCTTGTCCCTTGTCCTTTCTGCTCTACACATGTAAATATATGTATATCTATAATCTATATATAAAGGGAAAAGTAGGAAGAACGTGTTGAAGAACATTGAAGATTGTGGCCTTTTTTTCTTCATGGTTAATGGAGCAGCCACTTATGCACAAGGTCTAAGTGGGTTTCTTCATCCTCTACTTGAAAACATGCTCAATGCTCAATGCTCATTGCTCACATTATATGAAGGTTCCCCGTCCAACCATACCACACCACACACCCGAGATGTATAGAAAGATGAAACATATGTGTAAAGAAAAGAGAAAAGAGCAAAATCCACTTGATTGCGACCACACAAACCGTGAAATGAATGAAACGATGAACCTGGAAATTCCAAGAATGGGTTGACTGAACTGTGAACTGTATAATGTATAATGTACAATGTAGATACATTCTGCAATTTGCAAGGTGTTGGATAGGGAATTTAGAACATGGTATGTAGCTGAAAACTCAAAACTCAAAACATTTTCAGTTTAAGAATCCTCGTTTCAAAAGTGAAAAGGCAAATACTTCATTAATCATTTAAAACAATCTTCCGCTTTTTACACGCATCGGATATCAAATATCCAATATCGGAAAGTTTCCATTCCATGCTATCAAATTCTCAAAACCTCAAAAGCTCAAAACATTTTACACTTGATTTCCTCACAGTATTGAAATTTCTGGTATAATTTACTTCCCAATTTACATTGGATGTGGCTAAATAGAGAAATAAAATGGATACATATGTAGTAGTATGTAACATTAGTAGCTGAAGAATTAACAAGGAGAGGAATGAGGCCAGAGCATTTTCTCGTGTCTAAACTTTCCTTTTGTTTTGTTTTGTTCTGTTTTGTTTCCTCGTATCTCGTATCACATCCATATTATTCCGGTTCCAGTTCCAGTTCCATTGTTACCTTTTGTTTCAGTTTGTCTATACAACTCGCTGGTTGCTGGTTTTTGGGCCTGCTGTTTTTCATAATTGCTTTTTATAATCTTTACTCTTTAAGCTCCTTTTTTGTGGTATGTAAAATAGTGTAAAACGTAAAGTGTACAAAACATTCTACCTCCCTTTCGCTTCCTCTCAATTCTCAATATGTACTGTCATGAGCTTTTTATCTTCATCATGTTTTTTGTCCCACTGTATTATTAACAAAGGTCTCGTTGAATGTGTATTGTTCTTGGGTACAGGTTTTATCTGTGCTGGTCTGCTGTTTCTCTGGGATATTCTTTTGTATATTTACAAGTACAAGTTTCCTAGTTCAATCAGGCACTGCTGTTGTAGGTTTTGTTGTTGACTAATTTGTTTTTGTTTTATTTAGATAATTTTCCTTAAAATGGATCGGTACAATGGGGAATTTAGAATTTTTTAAACAGTCTCAAAAATTAAAATCTACAATCTAGAATCTAGAGTCTAGAATAACAAACACAATCTCTACCGTTTCTTTCTGATTTATTCCATTTTCCACAGTAATTTTACTAGCAAATTTGGGTTTGAAATTTAAATTTCCCCTTAATTTTACACAAAGTAAAAATCCTCATGACGTGACTATTTTGTATCGCATTGAAAGCATAAATGCTTGATGCTACGGAGGCAAAGCTAACAAAAATCAAAATACGGAATTGCTCAGCTTTGTTTCCTTAAAATGCAAATCTTTATTCAAGCTTGCTGTAAATGGTTGACTTGACGTTGAAACCTGAAAGCCAACTATTTTAAAATTGTTAGTAGAGATGAAAAAATGTCAATTCGTCAATTGTTAATGCTTTGGAAATTAATGCAAATTTTGGGATCCATCTGAGTCTTTTATTCTTCCCCTCCTCCTCGGAGGACATAATTCTGCTATATCCCAACTAATATTGAAAGAAGAAACGTAAATTTAAAATTCTTATAGTCATCATACATAACTTGTTGGTATGAATAATTCAAAGTTTTCAGGTTGAAAATCCCAAGAAGTGGATGAAAAGTAAGAGAATACAGAATATAGAATACAGAGTACGCACATGGTCTAAGAAACAACTTGTTGAAGTATTGTATATAATCTTGGAGGTGCAATACCAGATAGAGAACTCTGGTTGAACATAAAACATGAAACATGGAACATTGAACATTGGATATACAGAGGAAACTGGTAGCATGAGGAGAGAAAAGGAGAAAATCTTTAGAGAAAAGCGTGCTCTAAAGTGCTAGAATATTTAATGATGAAATCCTTCATAAAATTTTCAGGAACCATGAGAAAGAGGCAGGAGAAGAAAAGGAAGAACTCACCTAACTCTGATTATGTCATGAGTCATGAGCATTGAGCATTGAGCCTTCTAAAGTATTAACACGTTAATCTCATTCAAGTTTCCATTTGTTTCAAAAAATGTTGTTAAAATTCTAATCCTTATCTACGTATTTCATAGCCCAAATATCATACAACCAAATATCATCAATGTATGTATAAATAAAACATTTATTTTCCATGAAAATTGTAAATATTCAAATTGAAATGATTATCTGATGCATGTGAATAAAAAATGAAGGAAAGTCAGAAATCTCCATTTAAATTAATTACTCCAACTGCTAAGAATTCGACAAATGAAAAAATATGTTTCATATAGTGTTTTAGTTTTTACATAAATATACACAAGCTTTAACTAATCTTTCATATTTTCATTTCATTTCAAGCTCACATTTCAAACGTCTTGAAAAAGACTACTTTTGAATTTGAAAATATTCCTGTACTGTTGATTTTTGATATTTTCCTTTATTTTAAAAGAAGGGGGTAAAACGAGAAAAGTGGAGAACATTTTACAGTCTTGTGACAGTACAAGAAAATTGAAGAGTCCATGGATAATGGATAATTCTGAGATAAGGACTTTGTCGAAAATGACAACAGCGTTCAGTTTTTTACACCACTACACACTACACATATTTTGTGCACGATACATGAATAAAAATTTAGCTTTGGCTTTGGCTTTGGAGAAAGTGTGAAGACGAAAGACGAGGGTTTACATAAGAGAAAACGCTCATCACTCTCGAGGGAAAACAATTTTCCACTTCTCTCTTTCTCCATTATCATCATTATTATTATTATTATTATTTCCATTGCGTCATAGTCGTAGTGAGGTATGACTCTTGGTCATGCATACACGTGTAATTTTTTCATGTACGCTCCACACTCCAGACTCTAAACGAATTGGAGTGATGAAAATTTCATTCATACACTTTTTTCTTCACATGAATATGTATAACGTACATTGCATATATTCATATTCATATTCTTGTGTTTTATATTATGTGTTCCATATTTGCGTATTTCTTAAAGTCATCTCTTCATCGACTTTACAATTTTCCACTACACACTTTCCTCCCTTTTATTTCTCCCTTGTTCATTCAAATTTTGCTTTTCCGCAGGAAAACTTCATCTACTGTCTAGTGTCTAGTGTCTCGTGCCTAGTACGTAGTGTTTTGGTAGCTCGTATAGTTTTTTTGTTTGGAATTGGCAGGGGTATTGTACTGAATAAGGGTAGGCTTTTAAGGAAGGAAAAACATGGCGTAATCTGACAAAGACAAGGAAAAAATATCTCCCTGTACATTTTGCATTGTACCTGGATATATGTAATGTGTAATATGTAATATACACATTGCTGATCGTACAATGGACATGAAAGAGAACAATGCCAAATACATAGTACAAAGTACACAGTTTTAGGAGAGAGGTAGCTACAACTTTAATTTTACTAATAGTATTACAGCTTTTCTTCCGCTTTCCCTTGTATATTATACATTATACACTTTTGAATCTTGAATCTTGGATCTCGAATTTAGAATCTCAAAGCTTGAGAGTGGAGGAGATTGTACCGAGAAAATTATACTAGTAGGAAGAATCAAGTATCAAGAATCACCATATACTTTTACGTGTCTTGTCTTTTCTTTTGCTTGTGTATGTTTGCTTGAAAAGGAAAGTATATTTACGTATCTACAAAATGAGTTACGTATACTTTACACTCTACATACACACTATAGACAATTATGAATATGAAATTATGCAAATAGGAAGGAATAATAATGCTACCACCTATTTTATTCATGAGAACCACCATTAGCATAAACATACACGAGGTCATATCATTTCCTTGCTGGTAATGTCTATTTTTGTCTATCTGTATGTAGACCCTAGACTTTTCTTGCTTTCACCACGTTACACTACACACTACACACTATATGTAAAATGCACAGTGCACAGCATACAGAGTACATGAATGAAAGGTATATATGTGAACTAGACAATTTCAAAAAATGAGCATGTTGTTATCAAAAGCAACTTGAAACCCCCTCCGTTTTAGACTTGTATTTTATTTCATTTCATTTTGCCGCTGGATTTTCTTGGATACGAAAACACCCCCTATTTTTTTATCCAAATAAAAAATAACAGCAACCAATGACCAGAGAACAAAACATGGAAAGTTTAAGCATATGTTTTTCAAATCCATAGAGGTCAGAAGGACAAAATTATTTACAAGCATACTTGTTCATATTGCAAACCGGCATCGGTCAAAATTATGTGTTACTGGTTGTTGCTGATGAGTAGTTTTTTTTATTGGTCTTGAATTTTTGTATTGGATTTTGGTGATTGCTTACGACTTTAAGTCCAAGACGAAAACAAAGTAATTTGTAAATTTGTAAGAGCGACGGAAACACGGATGTAATTTAAAGGGACTTTGGATTATTTTTGAGTCTTTGAGTTTGGAGTTTGGAGTTTGGAGCATCGTCTTATTTTTGAAGTAGTCTAATGTCTAATGCACATTAGACAAGTCCCTCTCCAAAATCTTCTTTGTTCTTCAAAAATGTATTTGATTTTAGATTTAGACAAGTGGAGAACCACTGATAGGATGAGCAGTGAGTGTTACAAATGAGAGAAAATGGAACAACAGGAGCATTTAATCCACGACGTAGAATTTTTTTTCTCCTTCACTTTTCCCCTGTTCATTTCCATTTCATATAATATCGCAATATCATTCATTGATGTTGAGTTTTGGAGTTTTCAAGTTCTCAACTTCTCAAGGTTTCAAGTGATAGTGTGACGTTGAGGGGGATTTCAAGATTTCAAGTACTGGCAGATACATGTATATCGTCAGACAGTTAGACGCAAGACACAAGACACAAAATGAACCTGTAGAACAGGCAAACTCTGCGTGAGCTTGAGTATAAGCGGAATGAAAACAGCACCAAGTTCAAAGTTTCATGTTTATGCATGTTTTTTAGTGGCATCGCACTGGATACTTAAACGCTTGATAAATGGCACGAAATGCTGCGGTGGGACGTCTTTATCGATCATTTTTACATTGAAAATGTACACAATAATGCACTTTAAACCCTACACACTATCGTCATTATTTGGATTAGTTTGCAAACACTTTTGACTTATTTGCATTTTTAATTTTTCAGCTCTATCCGTTGACAGTTTACAGGTTGACAATGGTCGACCAGAATGAGGTCAAAAACAATCAATTTGAAAGGAATCATTTTCATTTTCATGAATATTGAATTAAATTGTTCAAGATAAACCATAAACTATAGATTATAGATACTCTCATATTTGATATTTGATACTGAATATTATCAAAGTAATTAGGAAAGAAAGAAACGCTTTTGTTCTGACTTACAATTGAATTGTTGTACCACAATCCGTGGACGGGAAAATCACCATTATGTGAATCGTGGGCAGTGACAGCAAATTCAAGAAGCCGATATTTTCTACCAGGTAAAAACTGTGGTTCTTTATTCGGGATGTATTGATAGCAATACGCACAGGTGTTGAGTTGATAGGCTAGAGGTGGTAAATCCATGTGATGACGACACGTTACTCCCTGCTCAAAAGTTGATGCCCAGTTGGCCGATGCACTTGGTGGTTGAAAAGCACCTTCCTCCTCTTCCTCCTCCTCCCTCTCTTCCTCCTTTTCACTATGATCATTTACATTGTCATCACTATTGCTCAGATTTTCTGGGTCAGCGTCACTTTGGTAAGATGGATTTTTCCCATCTCCATCCCCATCTTCTGAGTCTTTGTCTATGTCTGTGTCTAAATATGGACCCAGTGATGAAGACAACTGGTTTAAGGGAAATGAGGAACGGGCCATTGGCGAAGGAAGAAATGTGTAGTTTTTATAACCATCACTATTATTATTATTATTATTATTATTATTATTATTATTATTATTGTAGTTTTCGTGGTTGTGGTTGTAGTTACGTGAAAGAGCTGTGGTTGTGGTACGTGATTTTTTATGCACGTTATTTTGGTGTTGGAGTTGCACCTTTGAAGTTGGAGTTGAATCCAGTTCCCTTTGGAATGTCACATAAAATTTACCATTTTCCTCCAAAACACCACCATCATCATTCTCACTTATTTTTTTTTCACTGGGGGTAGCACTAGAACTAGAACTAAAACTAGAAGTAGAACTGGAACTTGAAATACTAACACTAGAACTACTCACATCATCCAACAGAGATGCCATTGACGACAACAACGAAGACGACGATGATGATGATGATGAAGACGGTAAAAGTTGAGAGAAAGTGAGTGAGGAAACATCACGATGATGACGTCGCCACTTTGCTTTCACTTTTGACTTTCTCTTCAATGGCTTAAATCTGGATTTAATTTTAGACTTGTACTTGGGTTTGCTCCCAGTAACATTTTGTGTAATATTTTTGGGTGGAAAAGTCACAAGCAGATTTTGCTCCGTTCCTAAAGTAGAATAAGGTCTGGAGTCAAAGTCAAAATCATCCAAGAGAAATAATGAAGGCAAAGTCTTATACTTGGTGACTTTTCTTTTTTGAAACGCCCTTTGATGATTGCGAGTGTGATGGCTGGAAGCTACGGATGACGATGATGATAAAACAGTGGGGTATGAAGATAATGCCGAGTATTGTGATGAAAATTCTGACAAATCATTTTCAATCTCATTTTCCAGTTCTGCTCCACTGTCAACTGGAACTCCAACTGCCGCAGGAGAAGAAGCCGAGGAAGCCGAAGAGGAAGAGGAGGAAGAATAGAAAGATGAAAAGGATTCCAAAGGTGTGAATCCCAATTCTCTGTAATTATTTACACCACCGTCGTCATTATTATGATGATTGCGAAACACATTTTGTGCTTCTCGACTGCTCTGGAGGGCGGGGATGACGAGGAGAAAAATGAATGTCATCATCCAACAGCTTTTCAACTGGTTAGTCGTGCCCTGCTCCATTTTGATTATTCCAATTTTATTTTTACATCAAGTCAAGGTTCATCTGTATCTGTCTGGTCTGTAAAAGACAAAGAAAACGGAATGTCATTAGTCATTAGTACATACCACATACATCTTTAGCTTAGAAACTATAGCAACTGTTCGTATAATTAACTATTTTTAAAAAAAAACATGTTGCCGTTGTTTTTTCCGTTTAAAAGTTTGAAATTTTGAAATAAAAGTATCTATAAAGCCCGCAAATTGTACATGACTAAACATAGAGAAAATCTATTTGAATGATGAGCATAAGATTGTTGATGAGAAGTATTAAATACAGTTATGTCAAAATTTTGGCCAGTTACTCATGTTTTTGGCTAGCTGAAAAAGTTAGAGTTTAAATATTGAACGAGTTGAGTTTGACAGCACAACTTTTCCGGAATAATCCAATTAGTCCGTTAGTCATGCAGTTAGTCGTTTCTATTCTCTATTGTCTTTTCCCTGTTTCCTTGTTTCCTCTTCTCCATTCAATGTTCAACGCTCTTTGACTAACTTTTCCAAATAAAATAGGATGACAAAACAAATCTCCGTCCTTTTCACACTGACTTTTAATATGAGATAAAATATGAAATTATAAAGTTTTTAGCACATGCTCCAAGAGTCTCTTAGAAAATTTTAAACAAGTCAAGAATCAAGAATTAAGAATCAAGATCATCCCATGCGTACACTTGCCTAATTTTATACTAGAAACCAGAAATAATGATAATGATGAGCGGAACATGAGAATCAAGTTAATCTCTTTCTTTTTCACTGTATATTTTATTTTACTTTCACAGATCACGAATATTCTCTCAGAGTAGTGCTAAAAGTTCAGCGCATAAGTACACAATGCACAATACACAATACACATTATGTACACTATACATTATACATGTATGTATCCAAATCAAGTAAGCTTCTCATCATATTTCTAAAATCTTATTATTATTTGTTCATTTAACTTAAACTTCATGTGCTACTTCCGTTGTTCTTGTTTCCCCTTTTCTGTTTTCTCTTTTGTAAAGACAGGCTTAAACTTTCATTTTCCTGTTCACTTTTGCTTTGACTGTGGATGTGGCTGTGACTTTAGTTTGTAGTTCAGTTTCAACTTGAGCTTGAGCCTGAGCCTGAGCTTGGCCGTCGAGTTTAATCTAGCCTTGTACATTGTACAGCGCACAGTGTACACTGTACACTGTCTACAGTACACAAAACATTTTGTACACAGTACAAAGTGGAAAGTAGGACCTCTAAAATTTTCTAATTGACAAGTAGGAAACTGCCATGTGCTGTCCATCAAGGGAAATTCTATTACAGATAAGAGAACCCAGAAATTTCTACCCTTCGTCTTTAGTCTTTCTAACAAGCAAACCAAGTGGGTGATGTATGGTGTATGGTGTGTGGTTGATGTGTGTAGTATGTACAATGTATAATGTGAGAAAGAGGAAAGTAAATTCTATGTAGATTTTCTTCTTTATCTGTGGAAAATAAAGAAACCACTCACATGCCACATGCCACACTGTACACAGTAGACAGTACATGGAGCATAATACATAATAGAAGATCAGTAGCAGCCGAACCACGTCAAACTTAACTGGTGAAAAGAAAAATTGGATGAGAACTTTGCTTTCTATTGTTATGTCTTGTTGCTCTCATTTATTCTTTCTCCTTTTCTTTTCCCTCTTCCTCCTCTTGTAGTCTAAGCTTTGTTCTTTGTAGTTTGTACTACATTGAGGTTGTATGTACACTGTACACTTCACATATAACATATACTATTGCGTCACCCTACCCTACCCGGGGGAAAGTGTTGTGAAAGGGAAGAAAATGCAAAGTAAACACACACACAAAGACAAAGACAGAGACACATCTACGCAGAAATATATAAAATATATAATGTACAGACTACAGACTACCACAAAACCTTCAACCTAAAACTTATAACATACGAGACAACGAAATGGAAAGACAAAAGTAAAAACACTCGCAAAATATATACAACGGCAAAAGCAACTTCTATTCTTTTTCAAATGGAACCCCTGTAAAGAAAATAAGGCGATAAAATGAAAACAAAGCCCAAGAAATTTGTGGTGAAAGAAAGGAAGGAGAAGACTCAAAGAAGACACAGAGAAGACTTAAACCTTTATACATTTATCCATATAGAATATATAATAGAGAGCACTTTGAATTCATGAAAAATTCTCAAGGATCTGGATTTTCTCACAAGATACGGATGAAACTGGCGGGAATTAATAAAACAATACAAAAGACAAGAGACAAGAAACAATACAATACAATTCACAGGATTGGAGAAAATAAACTTTACCCAAGAACAGTAAAGATTAAACCACCCTGAAAATGAAATCAGAATCCGAATCAGAATCAGAAGGCAAGATAATATAACATAATTCTTAGCAACTAACAGTAATCTAAACAAAAACCTGGACAATTTCCTGTGACTATTCCCAATACGATTCAACCATGTTGTCATAGTCATTGCCATTGTAAAGCTGTAAGGTACAAATTTCAAATTTTAAATTTCAAAGTAGCAGAAATTCTGCACCTGATTTAACCGGATGAGTATTTTTTTAACTATCTTTACTTTTTGACATTGTTGGAAATTTTTCACGTTCAGGATACAAATGTTACAAAACCCGTAGCGGGAATAATTTTCCGAGATTCTGAAGAATTCTGAAGAGAAAAACAAACAGTTAAATATTATTTTTGAAAAAAAAGTTTTTTCTTTGATATTTTGAAAATTCCAAGATTTTGTTGACAAATTGAGCAAAGTTTGCCCAAATGTTGATGTTTTGTGTTGTGTTGTGTTGTATTTCAAGTTTGGCTTTAACTAAAAATATTCAGATTTAGAGTTGAGAGAATCAAAGTCAGACAAATAATTGACATTGGCAGAAGAGGAAACAACAAACAAGAAACAAGAATGACAAGGACAATAATAGGAAAGAAAGTCAGTACAAAAATAGGATTTGTATTTGCACAAACTTGGAATTCGGAATTCGGAATTCCGAATGTACAAACCAGAAAATCTACAGGCTGCAGACAGACAGACAGAAAGACAGATGAGGTGCAGACTATTCTAATAAAAGAGGAAAGTATATTGCTTGAGGCCCTGTGGGTTGTGTTGACTGTGGATCGCAAATCTACAGCTTACTTTTTCTCTTCCATGATCGCCTTTACGAGGCTCATGCATTGAGCATTGAGCACGAAGCACGGAGCATGGAACATGAGTACTGAACACTGAGCATGGAGTAAAGGCGAAGAAGGGAAGTAAAAAGAGGAAGAGAAGGGAGAAAAGACTTGGGGCAATAAATTGGTTTTGAAATATGAGGAGAAAGTTTTAAACGACCATCGAATCCTTTTCAATAATAGAATAGAGGAAAAGATTTATTTTCTCGTTCAATCTCTCCATTCCAAGTATTTCTCTCCTTTTCTCTATCTCAGACACTTATTCTTCCTTTTCTGTCTCTGTCTTCTCCCTTGTGGACCGTCCAAGATTTTGGTTTTGGTTTCCAATGGGTTACCAGTTAGCAGTACCAATCTTGAAGATTTAGCAACTTGTATATTATACACACAAGACAAATAAAGGCTAAAAACAACTCGTGCCATCACATCATACTCGCTGCCAGATAACAATAATAATAATAATAATAATAATAACATTATTATTTGCTCCTATGGTATTTATCATTATAAATGTTATTTGTGCGCAATTCTGTTACATGTTTTGCTATTCTTTGTGTCTGTCAGTTTCAAACTCCACTTTTACGCTCTAAAATCTAAAATCTATATTCTAGACTCTAGAGTCTAGACTCTATGCTCTAGACTCTGGAGTAATAACAGTAGAAATATTAAAATGGAACCGGAATTATTTTTGAAACAAATCCTTTCAGGTCAGGCGGAACTTGTACAAATCAAAATCAAATATCTCAACTCCACTTTCACACGTGTGGGAATGAAGATGAATTTGTTTGGTGCTGGAAGCCAAGAATTTGACTCACATTTAATAATTACTTTGTTTATTAGAGTGGAAAAATTCTGGATAAGATATTGACGCAGAGATGAATGTCTGGTATTTTATCTGCTCTTGTACGTTGTACATATCCCGTATCTTGCAGTTACTCGGGCAAAATGAATTAAGATATCTACGACGACAAATAGTGTACATGACACAAAAAGGACAGACAAAAAGTACAATGTACAATCTACAATGCAGAGCGTATGTAGTATGTAGTGCATTTAGATACATTGTAGATATGTACAATGTATCACTGAGTAACATGAAATTTAACATGTTTCAAGTTCGTTTAAAACTAAAATGACAGGCGAGAGGCTGTAAGAATGGAGTATGGAGTATGGAGTATGGAGTATGGAGCTTGGAGAAAGCAGAAGAGAAAGCAAGCGGGAAAAACTCGGAGCAGACTCGGAGTCTAGCGTTTAGAGTCTAGAGTGTAGAGTAGAGAATGAGTTGCAAAAAACAAAATCTATACAGTAATTTTTCTTAGTGCTCCAGCGGAAGCCAGAAAGAATGATGGATGAATTGGCCAAGTGAACGTAAAGGGAGAGCGTAAAGTCATGAATTGTATTACATATTACATATAATCCAATTCACAATCCACATCCTATACGTCCTACATCCTACAGCATACAGACTACAAAATACAAAATACACGGTACATTTATGTTTCATCCCGAGCGACGCTTTACTTTTGGTTTGTTCTATGCTGCCGTGCTCCTCCTTTTGTTCAAGGGAGTCGTTAGTACTTGGTTTCCCTTTTTATTTTCTCGTGTCCCTGTCTCCTCCACTCCTTTCTGTTTTCTGTTTGCTGGTTAACTGTTTACTTTTTGATGTTACAACGTGAAACGTTGAATGCGGAAGATGAATTGTGAGTATAAGTAGATATGCACGTGTGTGGGATCTGTCTGAGCGTGTGTTTTGAGTTTTGCGTTTTGTGTTTGGGCATTTGAGATCCTTTTTATCTCCTGACATGCTAAATTGAAATAAATGGGATAAACTCATTTAGAATGACAGATAGCAGTCAAAAAAAGCAAGGAAGAGGCAGAGAAAGCGAGGAAATAATAGGCGGAGAAGGGGAAAATACACAAGGCTCAAGACTCAAGACACAAGACACGAGATGAACATTGAGCATACATGGACGATTTTTCTTCCCAGAAAATTCATTGCCTCTTGGCAGTCGGTCGTGACCTCTTCGCATGTAATGAATTGGATTGCATATTGGATTGCATTCCCATTTCTGAGTACGGAACAGAAAACGAGTAAAAAAATTTCTGAAAATCCAGAATTCAGAAACTAAAACTAAAACCAAGGCCATTTTTATATTCCTAAAACAAGCGAAACATAAGCCAAACCCTAAACTCCTATGTTTTTGTGGGTTTCCCAAAGGATTCAAGTTTTTGTGTTACTGTTCAAGAAATGTGACTTTAATTCTTCAAGAAATTTTTAACAACAATAACAGCAAAAACAATTGTCTTTAAAGTACAACCGAGAGCCTAGATTCTAGATTCTAGGTTCTCTGAAGTACAAAGAGGGTATTGAGTCAAAAAACACAAAGAGTAAAAAGATATGATGTAGGAGGAAGGAGTTTTCTCAAATTTTACGCTCATTAATTTCTTGTTCAACTAATAGTAATGGTAATAATAACTTGCTAATCACTAATCACCAACTGGCATCCATATCCACATCTCGTTGAAAACAAGGTTCCAGCTGCCAGTCTACCCACATAATTTGTGAACAAGAGTAACTTTACATCCGTACATAAATATCAATGTGTTTCATGATCAAACGTCAACTTTGTCCGCCCATATTCACTCACACATCCAACTATAAACTACATCCATGCGTCATCATCAGCTGTAGAGCAATAATAAAACCCAATGTATTTCACGCTTTCATCCTTTCACATCCGTTTTTTTGTTTTATCCTCCAGTTCGGAGTTTGGAGTTTGGAGTTTACTTAAACTGAGCTGAACTGAACAAGAGTCTAGAGTCTAGAGTCGAGAGCCTAGAGTCAGCTCAGTTTTTTCTTGTTTTTCTCCATAATAAAACCCGGGTTCTAATTAAGCTAATTAATTACGCATGCATAATTATTATCAATGATCTCTTCCCTTTCTCCCGTTTTTCTCCTTTTCAACTTTTTTCTGTACAAAAGGAATGGGAATGGAAATGAGGATGAGAAGCGGAATGAAATGAAAATGGAAATGGAAACCGCACACTAAAAACCATCATCGTCATCGCGTGCACTTTATACTTTGTACTTTGTATTCACTTTGATCTCATGTTCCGACCTTTTCTCCTACTTTCTCAGCCTCCATTCTCTCTTTCTATTCAATTCTTAATTCTTCTTTAGTCAAGTTTTCTCAGCCCCAGTCTCAGTCGCAGTCGCAATCTCAATCTCGACCTCAACTTCAACTTTAAGCCACCAACTTTCCTCTGATCCTTTCACAAACAGAAAGCAAGAATATCACCATAGTTTTCTACACAAAGTTATGTACAAAACGTACAATGTATGAGTATTTGCAAAACAAATTGTGGTTGTACATACGGACCTTGGCTTGTTAATCAACTTGGAGAAACTAAAGAGTAAATTAAAATTCAAGTACCAGTGTGAATTTACATCTGTTCCGTGTGCATTTTCCAGTAATAATAACTGGAAAATATTGCGGATTTTATCAGTAATTTTAATAATTACATTTTTTAGCCAATCAATAATCAATAGAAATTCACACAAGCACAAAGACCAAAAACCAAAAGTGACCAATGCAAAAGTCTATCAGTTTTCAGGCTTGTGCTTTTGATATTTGAGTTTTGGCTTTTGACAATGAATTGAATTCAAGGAATTCAAGCACATGTCACTCTTACATAAATTTTCCTCATTCATTACACAAGAAAAGCAGGGAAAGGAAGATGACTTTTTTCTTAGAAAATGTGTACCTAGTATTATAAAAGAGATCTTGAGGGCATCTTAAGTAATTTCTTTTCTTGACCTAGTCAACAGCCAGCAGTTAAGAGTCAATATTTAATAGTCAATAGTCTAAAATCAACAGGGAACAGTTCACAAAATGAAGTCATGTGGGATTTCTTTGTGAAACGAGTTCTCGTTTGATCATACAACAAAAACAGGAAACTTTTGATCCATTCCTTTTCCATTTCGCTTTCAAAGAATATACAATATGCAGTGTACATTGAATAGTGTACATTGGACACGCCAAAGGACGTGTAGTATTCACACATTCAATTTCCCTTCCACATGCATAATACATATGTTAGATATTCAGCTTGTATTTGATTCTAAAATTGGGAATAAGAACAAACATGCGTATGATTTAAAACGGTTTTTTATTTTTCCGTTTCCTTTGAAGCTATGACAATATGACATGTTTATACATTATACAGCAAACCAGGAATACCGTAGTCGCTTTAAACGTTTGAGCGTTTGAACTCAAGTTCCATCTTATATTTTTCCGTCTACAGTCCATAGTTTTGAAATTGCTCGAGTGTACTTGACGAAACTTGTAACTGTTTATTGTTTATACGCATACTTTCAAAGAAAAGGTTTCCTTGTAGAAAGCTTGATCGTAGGTACAAAAGCATGTGTTCATGTAGACAGGGATGCAAAATTGAGTCCTTGTTCCTTGAACTCTGAATTCTGATTTCTAATTTCTGATTTCTGAACCGCAACAAAAGAGAAATACATATTTATTTTTTATTTTCGTGTTTCAAACTCCTTACTCAAAACTCCAAACTTTAGGTCTACAATTTACCATTCTGACTGCAGGCTATTGACTTTAGGTGGAGTAAAGTAGGAGAGTAAAATAAATAGGATCCTGGTGATAGGAACTCAACTCAGTATCAATGGACAGAGAAAGAAATGTAGGAAGAGTAGATAAAAAAGATGAAAAGACTGAGGAGAAAGTAGAAAATGGGAAGAGAATGCCATCAAATAAAAGTCAAATGCCATGACGTCCCATCAACAGTCAACGGAAACAGAGAAACAAAAACAGAAACAGCAATGGAATGGAAAACAAAGTTGAGAGAAACAGTGCCGAGTGCAAGTGGAGCGGTATAAACTATAATTAAAATTGTTATTTAACGACTGTTTTGACCGAACGGTCTTTCAATTTACTCTCAATTGAGTCTCTTTTTAAAATATAAACTAAATTATTACTATTATGATAATTCAAAGAAATGCAAACAAAACTTGTATTCTTTTTAACAATAACGCAACAATAACGTGGTTTTTATTTTCGCAGCTTTTTTCTCTCGTTGTTTCT
>JAQGBH010002475.1:0-24389 GCA_034698265.1 Sminthurinus aureus | reverse complement strand
AAAAAATGTTTTAAAGGGGTTAAATTTGTGATTATCACAGATGCCCCCATATCACAGATCCCCCGGTTAACCCTACAGATAGTAGATGGTAGAGTTAACTTTATTTCAGAGGAAAAAGTAGAAAAGCAGTTGAGCCTGATGACTGTGTGTTGTGGGTAAATAAATCCATGGAATGATGATGAAAATTGTGTTACAAATGGAAAATGAAAATTAGACAAACTCACTGATGACCTTTGACCTTTAACTGCAGTTGTATTACAAATTATAAACTATTTAGTAATTAAATTTAGGACAAAAGGGTTTTCCCAGTCTAGAATAGCTAAAAACAATGATGAAAATAAAAATGAAAATAATATTACAGAAAATGTATGAATTATGAATGCTAATGTTGAACTGTTGTTGTTGTTGTTATATTTCAGATTTGTGAAATTATGAAAACAAACAAGGCTCAATACATTTGGGATGACGAGATGAAAGTTCCATACTTGGTAAAAACTCTATACTTTTTTTCAGCTCACAACTCAAAACTCACAATAAAAATGCTATTTTTAGATAGTGTAATTTATCATCTATCATGTATCATAATAAATAATATATTATTTTATTTGCTTCTACTTTAGGTGCATGAGGATCAATGGGTGGGTTTTGATGATGAAAGATCTATCAAAATCAAAATGGACTGGGTGAAAGAAACGGGATTTGCTGGAGCGATGGTCTGGACAGTTGATATGGTAAGAGATGAATCACGAACGTAAAACTTGAGTAGTTTACAAGTTTCAAGCTACGTTACGTTATGATTTATGATGTTGGGTAATATTATGTCATATGTACAATGTACATGGACTTTCTATTTTTTTATAGGATGACTTTCGTGGAGACGTTTGCGGTGGCGGTGGAAAATATCCTTTGATTCAAACAATGAGGTTCGTTGTATTTTATTTTATCTTCATTTCTTTCTTGTGGTCATTTACCTTTTACTATACGTGGTTTAGCTTAGAACAACATAAACAACGTTTCCTGTAAAATAAGAAATATAAGAATTGAGCCTTCCTCTAGTATTTTTGTTGTTGTTTACATATAAAATAATATGAAATTTATAGAAATTTCCCCATAACCTTGGTTCTAGGTTCATTTATTTTAAAAGTACGTTCATCTTTCATACATGAATGTCAAGATTATTTTGATGTAGTTGTTTGGTTTTGTACAAAGTATACAGAAAACCCAAGCTGTTTTGCGCAGTGTGCAATGTGCAGTGTCAATTTTTCATCTTGATTGTGGCACGTATGTACTTGTAAAATGTAAACACTTGCGTACGTACACGTGTTTTGCCCTCATTTCAATTTTCAATGTAAAGAAGCTTTCTATAGAAAATAGGAAATCTGTAGTAAGGATGATAATGAGGTGCAATTATTATTGGGGAATTGATGCATTTCACCATGTATTCTGTAAAATAATGATTATTTGTTATTTGTAAATTACAAATTGTAATGATACATGTGAAGAATATGAAAAGTGATTACATTCTATATTCTATGCCATTATCAAAGGGAAAGCCCACGAGAACCTATATAATTATTATTATTACTCTTATTTATCAAAATACAAGTATCAAATTTGAAGTTCATTCAGGAGAGAAAGAGACATAATTAAATTATTACTACTAAATTCTGAAACGTCTCAACTCTAAACTCTAAAGTCTAAAGTAAAGGAAACCGCTATTGCTAGTGCTCATATGATGTTCATCTGCAGCTCAAAGCTCATATTTTGTTTATGATTTGGAATTTACAGTGCTGGATCTTAAATCTTAACTAATTATTAATTATGTTGTTGTTTGTTTGTTATTCCTTAAACCTTAAATTACAACAGAGAGGAACTGAGAGGACAAAAACGTGATGGTGTTGTTGTTGATTGGAGCAAGCACTCAAAGAAAGTTTCCCACAAGTCCAAACCAGAAGCCACTCGGATCGCAGTCGCTGAAGTCCTCAAGAAAAAAATCATCAAGGAAGAGCAAATTGATGAGCTTGAAAGTGAAGAGGAGGAAGACGTGAACAGTAAATAATTTTATAATTATACATTATACATGACATTGCTTCCAAACACGTGCTCATAAGATATTTTCCCTTTCACCAAATTCTAATTTACCAACATACCTGCAGTCTTTACTTGTATTGAGTATTAAGAAGGAGTGTACACAAACATGCAGCAATATATAGCATGCAGACTATAGTTTATAGTTGTACTTGATATTTGATATTGAATATTTGACACTCATATTTTACCTTTCTTTAATGAAACCACAAAAATTCTCTTTTTCCTACATAAAATAGCTCGTCCCGGTACAGTTATGTGTTATTTCGACAAAGCAGCTTTGAAACGACGTGGAGGTGGAAAATTGAACATTGAGTCCATTGACGGCAGCTTGTGTAATGCAATCATTCTGACAGGTGTAAATATAAAGGTATGGAACAACAATAACAACTACTTTATTTATCATTATTAACTAAACTTTTGATCCATTTATTGTTCATCAGTCGTTATAAGTCATAACATGACTCATAAGTAACAATGCACATCATTAATACATTTCACATAATAATAATAACTTATTATATTTCCTACTGTATATTATTTTGTCGAGGTCAAAACTTGTTCCAGTGTTTTGTAATGCGTAATGAGTAATGAGTAAATGATGTTGCAGAAAATGCTTCAATTTTGAGAATATTATAGCTACAGATAAAATCTGAGATTTGAATCTAATTCATGGTTACTAGATAAGTAGATAAAGACCCAAAATTATGTACACAATACACAATAATATATAATTTCGCATGCATACAGTAGAGCATAGAGTAATGTGTAATACTGATATAACCTTTGAAGTTCCAAGTGAATGATTTCCCTGTGTTGTGTTAGCATTTCCTTATGTACAAAATACAGTGTACAGCGTACAGCAAGATGTTGAAACATAAAATGTAGAAACTGTTTCTTGATATTATGTATACCTTTCCACTTGTGTTTGCTTGCACAAGTAGGTATCTAGTATCTAGTATCTACATGTGGTGTGGTGTGTGTATCTAAATGGGATTGCACAAATTAATTTGCAAGATAGCCAGTAGAAAAACACTCTTTTGCTTTTTCAATTTACAAGTTACTCGGAAAATTACAAAGTTCCATCTAACATCTAACTTGAGCCCTTTTAAATGTTTTGCAAATCTATCTACATCATTACATATATTATTACGTTATAATGCAAATTACTGTTCAAAAGTTGGGATTTTGTGTCTGCAAGGAGTTCAAGTTGAGTGGTAGAGTTTAAGAGTTGGAAATACAAAACTGTTGAACAAAAACAAACACAAACAAACCAGCGTCAACAGCAACAGTAACAAGAAAGAGAAGGAGAAGAAAAAGGGAAAAGGAGAAGGGTGAAGAGAAAAACAGCAATTATAAAAGGAGTCAATAAACTTTGTACACAATGAAATTAGGATATAATATATTGAATGATGAACAACTTTGAACCAACTACCACTACCATTATCAACACAACTACTGACACAATAAAGTATAAAGTACACAAAACACAAGCAGTCTTCACGTTTCAATGACTATAGATGAGTGGAGATGAGAGATTCACTTTGAAAAAAAAGGGCTGAGCCATGCAGTGTTTTTAATTTAAAATTTTGAATGCTTCAAGCGTTACAGTATTTGGTATCAGGATATTTGGATCGCATTTGGTGTATTTTTGTATGTATGATGTATGCACTAGTAAATAGTAAAACATTTTAGATTGTAGGTTGTAGCGTATCCTAACTTTATATCATGTTTTTATTGTTTGTAGGATCACAAACTGAGTACAAGTGACCCAACGGATGCGGAAATTTATGGAAAATTGGTGAAACTCAAAGAAAAATATTCACAGCTCAAGGTAATTTCTACATGAATATCTCAGTATAATTTGTGCAATGACATTTTCATTTTCCGTTTTCCAACTTTCACCGTGACAACTTTTATGCAAACAAAACTTTCTATTATGTTTTCCGTTTCTAGGTACTCCTTTCAATCAGTGGAGATGTTGCACTCAAAGAGCTCACCAGCAGTGTTTATAGAATGAACAACTTTGTCTATGAATCTGTTGAATTCCTCAGAGAAAATCAGTTTGACGGTATTGACATCGACTGGAATCTCGACTCCAGGTAAAACCAAAGAAAGAACGGAAGAAATAAATACGCACTACACACGACACACGACACACAACACACAAAATATCATGAGTATTTCAAACATTTCAAATGTTTTCCCTTTTCAATCAGTATAAAAAGGAGTGCGGATAAAGGAAGAAGGAAGGTCACAAGATGACAACTGAATGAATTTGAATGCGAATGTACATTTAATAGACATTTCTATAGAGAATGTTGAATATTGTGGATAGTACTTTTATCTAAATGATGACATGTTTCATGTTTCATGTTCTTCCGATTCGTTGTCCATGTCGTTCCTAATTTGACTTGATTGATTGTGTGACTATGTTTGCAAAATGTGTGTAGTGTATAGTGTGTTGCATATGACTCATGTATGATGTATAATGTATAATGCATGAGTGTGATCATATTATATATGCATGTATTCCCTATTCTCTATTCCCTATTCTCTATTTGTATTTGATTTGTATTTGTATTTGTCTATCTGTGATGAATTGAACAGATCAGCAAAATCCTACGCTGAGCTTATCAAAGAGCTCCGACTCGCTTTTGAAGGAGAAGCCAAATCATCAAAATTGGAGCGTCTCGTCCTCACCACAAAAATCAATAGCAAGTCCATCAAGCACTTGGACGTTGAGGAATTGTCCAAATACGTAGACTTTTTCAACGTTGTCACTTATGACTTTACCAGCTCCAAGCTGACTCACCATTCTCCTCTTCATTCCATCAGTGAGGGAGATGATAGTGTTGACTACCTCATTCGGAAATTCGTGGAAGATGCACCCAAAGAGAAGGTCAACATGGGAGTTGGAGCCTTTGGTAGAACCTACGAGTTGGAGGACAGTGCAAAATTTGATATTGGAGCCGGTGTCAGTGGGGTTGGAAGTGGTGGTTCAGTTTTGAATCAAAAGGGATTCATGGCCTACTATGAAGTTTGTCCATTCCTTGATTTGGAAAACACAACTCTCGTATGGGATAATGAACAGTCTGTTCCATTCGCCTATAACAAAAACCAATGGGTACGTCTTTTATGTATAAAACTAAGTTAGTATGCTGCTCTATGTACATTGTGCATTTTACATGTGTGGTGTTTTTGATAGTTGATAGTTGATAATCAACGGAAACTAGGTGGAAACTTGTATAAATATTTGATTTCTTGATCATATTTGAAATAGCGCTTGTACTTATATTTGTATTTTATACACCGTCTGTATTTATTATGTACATAATATTTGCGTCTACCATTGTTTTCAGATTGGTTTTGATGACACAAGAAGTATCAAGAGTAAGATTGAGTGGTTGAAGGAACAAGGTCTCGGCGGTATCTTTATTTACTCATTAGATCTGGATGATTTCAGTGGAAATGCCTGTGGAAGTGGCAAATTTCCACTACTCAAAAGCGTTCATGGTGATATGAAGGGGTACAAAGTTAAGGTCACGTACGATGGTCCCTACGAAGGAACCGGTGGGGCTGGGGGCAAAGGGAAAAAGGGAAAAACTGATCGTAAGTACTTGTTCTTTTCTATGGTCTATAGTTTATAGTAGTATGATGATAGATGAGTGATAAGAATGATCTCTGGAATAGTTTTTAAACAATCCATTTTATTTTCATAATATCTTTGACTCTTGTCTTGTGCATATCATTAGCACTGTTACCATGACATTCGGTTTTAAATAATATCTCTCGCTGTATTTTTTCCGTCTCCTCAAAAATAGCCAATGAAATTACCTGTGCTGAAGAAGATGGCCATATTAGCTACCATAAGGACAAAGCAGACTGTACAAAATACTACATGTGTGAAGGTATGAAAAACTTTATTAAAATTCATTTGTTTTCAAAAGAGAGATGACAAAAACTTTCCGCAGTTGTATTTCTTTTTTAATTTGATGTAACTACGTTTCATGTTTACAGGTGAAAGAAAACATCACATGCCCTGTCCAGCACAACTTGTCTTTAATCCGAATGAGAATGTGTGTGATTGGCCAGATCGAGTTGAGGTGAAGACTTTTAAACCTTTTTTTAACTTTTATTTTGCGTATTTTCTGTAAAAAGTTAAAAGTCATAACATAGAAAAGTTTTACTTTCATTATTTTTTTTAATTTGATTCTTTTTATACACAATTTTCAGGGTTGCGGAATGGTGGCAGCAGCTTAAAATTTTTTTAAATTATAGGATAATTAGAAATTTATAGTTATAGACCTTTTTGTATTATATACTTTATAGACTACATTTGTATTCGATTTTTTTAAATAAAGACAAAAGGACAGAAAAAAAATGACAAAAACAACAAATAAAATAAACTCAGACTACCAAAAAAAATTATAAAATACGTCATAATCAAATAAAAATCTACCAAACTAAAAATGCTAAATGTTATAAATATTAAATACTAAATACTAAAAGCACATTGTACATATAATATAAAATAGAATATACCATACAACTTAATACTGTCATGTTACTCATTATTATTTTTAGTTGATTATTTTTGCTTTCCTCTCTCCATCCTCCATTATCCACTCTACGAATATCCTGACTTTCACCCTCTCTACTCTCTATACTTTGTACATTCGTTTTCGTTTTCGTATTTTTTTTATATCGCCTGTTATGTTTATGTATTTGTAATGTACAGAAAAAAAATGTTACAAGTTACAACAATATTATTAAATGTATGATGCATGATGCATAATATTTTATAACGAGAGAAAACAAAAGTCAGATAAACCGTCCACACACATATTACATACACTACGAAATGTTTTTGTATAATGTATATTTTTTAAAATATTATAAAACGTTATAATTTTTATAACTTGTACTTTCAACATGCGAAACATGCACACATGTACTTAAGAATCTATATATGTCTATTTACGGATTTAAAAACGTGATATAATATGAAAATAAGAACAAAAAAAAACAAAAAAGAAATTAAATACAGAAGAAGAACGTTTTAAATTATTAAAATAAAACGTATTTCTAGTCTTGTGTAATTCATTTATTATTTCTTTCATACACTTCCGTATTTTTCACAGTTTCAACTTGAACAAAGAATTGAGTATGGAGTATCGAAAATGTACAGAGGCTTGTAGTTGTTCAAGTCAAAATATACAAGTTAAAAAATAAAACTAAAAGATAGGTTTGTTGACACCAAAAAGTTCCTTCTTCAACTACAGGTAAAAACAGTAAATAGTGAAAAATAAGATTTTACCTCTTGCATTGCAAAAAATTCAGAGAAAAACTATTCTAAAATAAGAATGATGCTGCTGGAAATTCAATTTTGTTGTTCAGGAAAAAGCTCATTCATCGAGAAAATAGAAAATCTTGAGTGTTTTCTTCCGTTATTGATAGTGAAGGAGGAAAAAAACAACTTTGAGCAAATTATATTATCTCATGTGAAGCGAAATGATAGACTGTGTATAGACTGTAGACGGTAGACTATAGACAGATCCATATGAAATCACGTCATCATTTTCACCCGTATCCATTCTGTACTGTGTATTCAAATAAAAGATGATAAATAACATTGGGAACCTCTTCTTGACTTGACTGAAGACTGAACAAAGTGGATTGAAAATTGGAAAAGTAGAGAAGCAGAGAAGCAGAGCAGAAAAACATTGGAATGGAATGATCCAAAATCCAACCTTTTGTTTTTACGGCTTTACCAAATCCACCTTTTCCAATTCATTTTATGCTTCAGCTTAAGAAAAGAAAAAGGCTACATACATGTTGTTGTGTTTTGTTTGGTACGGGGTACGGTATTTAATCTTTTTCCCTTGTTTATGTATAATATCTAGATTATCACTGTAAAAGCCGTTGACTTTATTGCCATTAAAAGTCTTTGTTTTGCCCCAGGATACATTATAAAAATTGGGGATTCAGAGAATCCGAGTCATTGAGAAAGTCATCCAGTTTAAATTAAATTAACAGGAGATTATTTACCGAAATTTACCGAAGTGTTCAAAACATTTGTATTCGTATTGTATGTTTAAAATGAAGTCATGAAAATAGAAAACATCATTCCGTTTCTCCAGTTCTACTGCGACCCGCATCCTCGCACGTTACTCTATCTACAGTAAAAAGCGAGAACTTTTAGATTCTAGATATTACATAGACCTTTAAAAATTTTCCCCGGACTTTCTCCTATGAACATCCACAGTCCACAGGTTACTTCTGTCTTGAGAATTGAGTACTGTACCCTATACAAGCTGTATACTGTAAACATGAAGAACGAATTAGGTTTCTTTCAACGTTTAAGTTATCAGCTGTTCAAAGCAATCTTCAGGATCACACCAGCGACCAGAATCTGAATTTAAAAGCCATTCACTTAGCCAATTGTCATTTGTTTTATGCTTTATTGTACTTTGTATCACTGAAAGTTGCCTGCGAAAACTACACAAGACTACAGAAACTAATAAAATACGCACTTACTTTTGGTAATTTTATGTTTTCATTCGTTTAAATCTTAATTTTTTATACCGTATCAAATCTGGAAGTCACACCATTTCGTTGTCAAGGATGATAAATCTTTCTTTTGAATGCCTGAGAACTGTAAGTTGTAATGCTGTAAAGAGTTAAAGAACCATATAAATAAAAAAAGTAGAGCTCCTGCTAAGAATTAAGCGTGTACTACTTAGAATGAAATTGAAATGTTGTAATGGAAATTTCAGTTTTAAATCTGCATAAGGCAAAAGGTACCGTATACTGTATACATTCATGTAAGTGTGTTTCGTAATCATACCCTTTTTATGTTAATTATTTCACCAAACTTCAAACTTCAACTTTAGTATGGAAGAAAACGGTGGAAAAAATATATACATCAGGTTTCTTTAAAAGTTAATCCATGCTCCGAGAACTTTATTACTTACCTTTTCAGTCATCCTCTTTTACCTTGAAGACAAAAGACTCATCCATCATAAATTATAAATACCATCAATGCATTGTAAAGTGTGTGTATTATGTGTGTGTATTGTGTATACTACTGACTGAGCCCTTAGCTCTTAGTAAGTACTTGAGTGGAACAAGTTCATTTGCTTTATGATGTTTTCCGCTCCACAAAGATTGTCACATTGGCATTACCCCGCACTTCATTTTCATAATGTAATGTTGAGTTTGATGGGACCTTTAAATAAATTGCAAAATTCAAACATACCTAGATTCTAGAATCTAGATTCTGGATTCACAGTAACCACTGTGCCTACTAACTACCAACTACTGTAGGATATATCAGTAAAACGCGGCTTGTTATTTCTTTTATTACCAGCCATTGTAATGATTCGGTCACATTAATTCACTCATTCCTTCCATCCACACGATTATTTCCAGAATTTCCAGAGTACAGGGTTTTTTCCCAATGACAGCAACATTTATTTTTAATATGCCCTAAATACAACACAACAGTTCTGTACACTGTGCATTAGTATTCTTAATTTAATAAGCAAAGGTAAACAAAAGAAACATTAAACTTTGCACTACTACAACTTCAGTATCAATATTGCATAATATCTTTCTGTACAATGATTTGTTCTTTTTTTGAGAATACCGATGAAAGAAATATTATGTTGTTGTTAATTTTGAATATCCCTGTATATATGTTTTACTTGTATGTTGGCTTGAGTCCGGTGCTCTGCTACTTAACCACAACACAATCCACAATACACAATCTAGACACACGAAAAGAAAAGGAAAGGGGGAAACTAATAAAAAGAAAGTAACATGAAAGAAGGAACGGCATGGAAAACAGAAAGTCGTAAGGAAGGAAAGTCCCATTTCGTGATATGATTTAATTAATTACACCACCAACAGCCAACAACCCAAAACAAAACAAACAACAAACACAAGCGGCAAATGGAAACGTGCTAACTATATTGAGTATTGAGAATTGAGAAACACAAATCACAGAGTCTTACACTTTCCCTAATCTTTTTCCTCCTTCTTCTTCTCCAGTACAGCGTACATTAGCATTATATGCATTAGCAATGGAATTGTTAATGTGGAAGTAGGCAGAAGGTACGTGTACAGTGTACAGTACGGTATGTCGTGTGGTTTGGTATGGTATGGTATGCAATATGCATGTAGTGGAAATTCATTTGTTGATTCCGTGTCATTGATTTTCATTTAAATCCTCTCAACCTCAGCTCCACATACCATACACCATAGTGCACCTCACAAACATACTTACATACACAATACACACATCGCACCACATCACCATTCCTTTATTATTATTATTTGTTCTCCTCTCATGAATACAAAAGAAGGGAAACACAATAAAAAAATAACTAACATTGAGTGAAAGGCGATGAAAAGGAAAGCTCCACATAGACACACACTCAAACACATACACTTACGAAGAAACGGTACGGTATAATTTGAGATTATAAGAACATGAACGAACAAATCTGTCTATGCTTTCAGCACTCTGTTCTGTACTCTTTCTTCCTTTATTTTATGCATTATGCATTAGGTTGTTTTTTTCATTTCATCAGATTTTCCATTCCATTTTGCCTACAAATTACAAATACAACTCTAATCTCGAATATAACCCCAAGGCAGCTGTACGTTCTATCTTTCAGCTTCCAGATTCCAGCCATCCAACTTGACATTTTGACAAGAACAGTGACTATGACAACGACAATCTGACTTGGATACTGATATGAGTATGAGTATGAGTACGAGTACGAGTACGAGTACGAGTATGAGTATTCTGTATTGTGCATTGTGTATTGTGTTTGGATGTGTCTAAAATTGAATCTACCTTTGAAATCTCTGTAAATTGATTCAGGATTTACTTTGGCTTACTCGGGGATTTGGAATTTACACGGGCGAGTAGAAAGTAGAAATTCATTTTCAATTTTTTTCCATCGGAAAAAATTGTATCCACATGCCAACTGCCAATTCACAAGTTTTAACCACCGTATCACCACTCTAATAAAATTCAAACTTGAATTCATGCCCCTGTTTCTTTAAAGTCATCTTGTGTAGATTGTAAATGTGTAGATCTACAATATTATGCAACCGGTGTTCAGCTAATGGAAAATGTAAATACTGTATACTGTATGTTGTATGTTGTATGTAGAAGTGGTAAAATGTGTGGCTAAATTGGAGGAAAGAAAAGGAAAGTGAGAAGAATTACTAGCATTAGTTATTTACCATTCTGCATTCTACACTGTGTACAATTTACGTTGTACATTATACCTTGTACGTTGTACGTGGTGTAGACTGTACTGTGAGTTGTGTTGTGGTGGATGAAGGGATTGTTTGGTAAAATGCTTGCTAATTGAATAAACTACAGGTTGCACATTGTCATTCCTCCCAGACTTTACTCCTTCCTTCCTTCTTTTATTGAGTTGAGTTGAGCTGAGTTGAGTTGAGTTAAATTGAATAGAATAGCAGGAGTCACTTGTATATTTTATGATAAACATACTCTTGTCTGCAACACAATACAATCTACCGCCTCAAAGAGTGTTTGCGTGACAAAAATTGTCCTTTGTGTTTTGTGTTTTTGTATCTCCATCTCTCTTTCTTTCAGTCTCTCTTCCTTTCTTTCTTTCCTTCTTTCCTTCCTTGCTTATTTCTTCATACACTTTACAGTGGCTTTCATAGCAAAGTTTGCGGGTAGGCACGTACAACTGTATGTACATGATGTATAATGTATACGCTCATTATGTATTGTCCAGTGCACACGCTGTAACGTATGGAGTGTGATGTACTGTACTTTACTCTCGTCTTATACATTATACATGGAGGAATTTTTGCATGAGCCTCGAATCTAGACTCTAGAATCTAGACTCTAGAATTTAGAATCCTGAGGCTTGAATCTTGAGTCCTGAATCTTGAATCTTGAGTTTTGAGAAAAGAATGTAGAATGTAGAATGTTAAAATATTTTGCCATTGCAAATAATAATAATGCAAACCAGCCATCTCCATCTGTGGCTGCTAAAGTTAAAGCCATCCGAAACAGTGTAGAGAGTAGAGAGTAGAAAGTAAAAGAAAAGAGAGGAGAAAGTGAAAGTGCGCACAAGAGCAAGACGGACACACATATATCTACATACAACATAGACCCTACAGCATACAGAGCAAGAGGAAAAGACTGATAGAGAGACTAGGTGGTGAAAACTTTGCACGGTGAGAGGCAACTTGTAGATTATATATAAAATTACTCATTCACTATTCTCACACACAGTGAACTCAACTCAACAACAATAAAAGATCAAACATCATAGATTATCTACAGTTACATTACGTGTATTATCACTGTATTTACCAATCTAGAGTGTGATACATATTAAATCTACTTGTACATCTAATATTATAGTAGCAAACCATCTATTGTTATTACTACATTACAAGAGTTATTAGTACCATGTAAACAGTTTACAACCTTTGATGTAGGGAATAAAATCTAGAATCTAGAAAGGAATAAATAAATAAAAAACATTGAGGAAAAGGAAATCGTAATTCTTATCGTAATTGTAATTGTAATCTCGTGTCGGATCTTAATAAAAAAAATTAAAATATACAAAATACACAAGATAAAAATATGGAGATACTTATTTTTAATTTCAAAACACAATTAAATCAAGTGAAAATGAAAAAAGATGGACTAACTCATTTCACTCACTAACTAGACAGGAAAAAACGGAACAAATAGGAGAACTGACAAAAGTTGTACGGTTAGGAAAAATTATCATTTTTAATCATTTTAGTGAAGTAAAAGTGCAAACATTCTCTGTAGTCTATAATCTATAATTATTAATCATATTTTGTGTAGTACACATACTCTGATATATATATTTAAAAGCAAAAAGTACTCTGTACAAAAAAGGACAAAAAAACAAAAGGAAAAAATACAAGACTTTTGACGACAAATCAAAAATATTACTCGAGGTAGAAAGCATAATATTTATGGATGAGTAGATATAGAAGATAGAGAGATACAAAGATAGCTAGATAAATACACAATTAAAGTAAAGATATAGTACATATATAGTACACAAAGTAGAATAATAATTGTATACATTGAGATTATCATGGAGATTGTTATATTTTAAGTATACTATTCACATTTTTACAGTTTTATGTAAAATAATAGTTATAATTTGTATAGTCTATATATATATATATAAACAAAACTACTATAAAATTGTTATTGTTGTTCAAACGCTGGAAAAAAACAACCGTTTCAAGTAAGTTTTTTACTTTTTTTAATCTATTATAATCTATACTAGTAAATAACAATAATACTGATGATTTTATGATGATGCTCAACATAGTTTATGATGCATTCTTAATTCTTAGTCAAGTATAAAGTTCCAGTGTATATTTTTTATATATTATTTTTTATCCTCCTTTCTCCTTTCAATCATCATTTTCCCCTCATCATTATGATCTATTATAGTAATAATTGATAGTTCGTTATCGTCAGTAGAGGTCAATTTTGGAGTTTTAGTATTTTGTACACTCAGTTACAGTTTATATTAGTACTAATACCTAATATTATGGTAAAAATTATAATTATGATTGTTGTGGTGCACTTGTACATAAAATATATCAATGTTTAATTACTAATTATGTAATCTTGTCATAATATTTCACAACTAATCTTGTAAAAAAGAGCAGATACACAAATATTAGAAATATTATAGTTTTGAGTATCGTCAGTCGTCATTCGTCAGTCTTGACATGTTGTTGTTACATATCTAGAATTTTTTGTTTTCATTGACATTTTGATGTTAATCACTGTATAATACCATATGTGTAATATATTTAGTTGATCTAAATTAGTGTACATCAGAGTACATATTATATTTATAATATTGTATTCAAATGTGTATTAGCTGTAATAATAACAAAAAAAAAGTTTTGATTGTACTTATAATCTTTTGTGTCATAATATTGTGTAATGTGTAATGTGTTATCATCATGTTTCCAAGACTTTTTTCACAGTACTTAAGTACACTAAAAGTCTTTTCCCGTTTTCTTCCTTTTACTTCTTCATCTTCATCTTTTCTTTCATTCATTCTTTAGTACTTTCTTCCTTTCTCCGACCATGTCTCCTTCTTTTCCCTTTGGAGAACCCTGTGGTTCGTCTAAATTGAATATAATGTTCATTTCTGAATATTCTTTCCATCCTGAGCACAAGGAGAATGAGAAGAAGAAGAAGACGGAGGAGGAATGGCAAATAGTAAGAGTCAAAGAGATATCCGATATGAGTAGATATAAGATATGAGATATGAACATTTTATCTGTATATTGCATGTACATGGTACATGCAATATACAGATAAAAACATGAACAAATTTCTATACAATATTATACAATGTAACTCTAACCTATATATCAGTATTCAGTATTTAGTATAGTCTGTGCCAAAAATTCAAGGAAACAACTCTGGCCGTTAACTTTTGATATGCTCATATAGTTTATAGTTCCATTACGTAGACATGAGACTTTACTGGGTAATAAATATGTATCACGTATATGGTGTGCTATATATGCTCATGCATATAATTTATAATATATTTGCACATACATACATAAATACATATAGATACATGTATATGGAGAAAGTCATATTTTGTGATACATTTTACAAAAATTTCCGTTTCTCATTCTCTTGTGCTCTAATCCTTAATCTTGGACTTTTTCTTATACTTAGCCTCGTTTTCTACTTTTTCTACTCTTTCCATTTAAACCCTAAATTAATATTTATGGAGTGGAAGTATTGCCCTGTGTAATAATAATAATAATAATAATAATACCAGCAATATGATGTCATGTACTAATATAGTGTAATACTTAATGTATTCGACTATTCATTATATGTATATTGTATATCTAAATATCATATCCAGTATAACATGTACAATACAATATTATTATACCGTGTGAAAGTGTCTACATGTATAGAGTCTAGAGGAATAAGACTACAGAGTATTACGTAGAAAAACGTAGAGTGTAGAGGAACATTCAGTCTATAGAAGTATGATATAGGGAAAGGTGCATGTATGCGTATACGTATATATATGTATGTATGAACCATGCGCATATAACATGGAGAAAATCAATAGTCTCTCCTCTTCAGTACAATCGTCCATATTGAGGAACCAGCCAGAAGGAAGTAGTGAAAAGGCAAAACAAGAAATGTGTGAATAATGCACGGAGTCCAATCGGCATTGGCAATCAAAAGACAACGAAAAAGACGAAATGAAGTCGCCAGAAGAAATAGAAGAAAAACTTCTAATAAGCCAGTGTCAGAGGCTAATCTCGGAGGTGGATCCAATAGTACAGCAAAGGTACGTAAAAAGAAAAATTAACAGAAACCAAAAAATTTTAGTGTCATTTCCTTTCTTTCTCTCTGACTCTCTCTTTCTCTTGCCGACCGACTTTCGTTGTCGTTGTGGTGTATTGTTGTTATTATTTAAAAAAACCACAAAGTTTTTGATCCTATTGATAATGTTTTCAAAAGTTTTTTTCTTTCATTTTATTGTGATGTAATGTCAATTTGTCCCTCATCATAATGTTATTTACATGACAATAGAAAATAGAAATAGATAGCATTCCTTCTCTTCTAAAACTTTCTCTTTTTTGTATTACATAATACATAATACATGTGTTGTTCCCAGTGGTTGTCTCGTTTGCCGTGAAGGGCGCAGTTGTTTTGTTTTTTTGTATTTGGATTTACAATCCACTTCTTTCACTTATCTCCATTCACTGTCGCACTATTTTTTTGGTTTAAAAGGATTTGAAGGATTTTTGGAAAGGAAAATTGACAATATGTTTGATGTTTATGAATTGTTAGAAATCCCTTTTAGCTTGGTTTTGAGACCAGCTTTGTCTTTCTGCGCAATTGAGAAAATTAGTCATCTTTTTTACATATATGTATTTTATTTCTATTCAAATAATGGTTGTCTGATGTAATCACGACATCATCCATTATCACCATACTTTACAACGGTATTGTACATTGTACGTATTTGAAACTGTGAAGCTTTGGGTAGGAGTTTAAAGAAAAGTATGCAAATAAAGTTGGCAGTACATACATGCATAGGTATAGTTTCAACTTCATTCCTATAATTTATTATAGTGACAAGGAATGCTTTGTAATCTGTAATATAGAAGATAATATGTATCATGTAGGAAGTTTAATTATTTACAACAGCACTGCTTAAAATTTCATTACAAAATGACAAAATGTATTGTATTAATTTTGTTGATTATATGCTCTTCAGTATTAACTCAAGTAGATGAATATGCCTTGTGCCTTGTGCATGTGTTACAGCATAGAGCATAGGGTATGGAGGATGGAGGATGGAGTATGGGGAATTGTAAATAGGCAGAGGATTAAAATGAGTGATGAGCGATGAGTAATTCACTCTCCTTGTGTCATCACTAATTCATCGACGTATTCTCAAAAGGCAGTCTAAACCAAATTTCAAGCCAGCTCAGAAACTTGAGCATCTATATACATGTATACATATACATGCTCATGTCCATAGTCCGTACTTTCTACAACACAAAAATCAATGAGGACTGCCAACCTAAAAAAGGCACACATGTATAGAAAATAGAAGCATACAGAAGACAGAAAAGAGGAGTAAAGTGACATGTACAATATACAACGTACATGTATATAACTATAGGTTATAGGTATTATTACACACACCACATTTTCTTTTGTTCTTTCTTTTCTTTCCTTTTATGATGAGTTTTATTTGAAAAAAATCCAGAAAGAGATTCAATACCAAGCTTTTCATCATACACTTTTATTCCTCCTATCGTTCCCGTACTTTCACAATCAATTTGTTTGAATTATCGTGTAATTATTTTTTAAAGTAGTAGAGGAAACTCACTAGATAGGAGAACAATACAAAAAAAAGTAAAGTGCATTCATAAAAGGAGGGAAAACAAAAACCGCGTTTTGTAATTAATTGGGAATGAAAGAGTAGGAGAAACTTGATGAAAGCTTTTATGAGACAGAAAGTAGAACAAAGAAAGAAGAAGAGAGAGATGGAGATATGAATTTGTGTGGTTATACGTTATACATATATAAGCATGCATTTGATGTATGCTTTAGAAAACGACAAAGACAATGAAAAAGGTTAAAAGTTGTTTACAAGAGCTGTCATGTTCACTATACCTCAGAGTTTTTGAGTTTTGTGGCAAAAAATATGACAAAATGAAATGAAAGCAGATTGTAATTCAAAAGCGAACAGCATTTTGTTCTGAAATTGAATTCTAATTCCACATTCACAGTTTTCACTCTGAATGAAAGTTAGAAAAACAAACAAAACTGTAAAAGGGAATCTCGTCACTCTGATATCAGAATTCAGAATGACTATATAGAATACAGAAACTTGCTCTGGTACATCCGTACGTAAGCTCCATTTCATTTTGTTCAAATTCCGACTTCATCTGAAATAAAATCGATTTCTGGCCTTGAGATCTCGAATCTCGAATATCTGACAACGTGAAATGTTACGGTACATTGATGTTGATGTTGAGTTTTGATGGCTCTTGATTACTGATGATGATGATGATCTTAGTCGATATCTCAAGAGTCATTTTTAAAAGCTTTTTTGTTGTCCCTTTCTTCTCCTTTGTCGTTGTCCTTGTCTTTGCTTTTACTTACCCTATTATATTCTATTGTACTTTTGTTATATGGTATATTAATGGCGGGCTTCTTGTTTGTTTTTTTGTTATCCTTTTTGTAAAAACAGATAGCAGGTCAAGTTACAACCCTTCATGTGGGCATTATATTCTCCTTAATTGGATTCCTATTTCTCGTGTCGGCAGCAATTCCATCAAGTACTACCACGCGAAGAGAACTACTAAATTTAGTAGCAACGGGTGTTTCTTGCATTGTTATCGGGAGCTTCCTCATATTCCTCAATAAATTCTATGGAAATAAAGAAGACCAAGAGTTAACAGACTATGTTGAAACACAATTAGCGAGAACAACTTCTGGTCAACGTCTAGTTAGAGATCAGTCAGAGTTAACAGTAAAAGGATCATCAGTCAGAGGGTCTGTGAGGGGGGGTTCAGCAAAAGGATCCAGAAGAGAATCACCAGTGATCATCGACATTCCAGAAAACAGTCTTGAACCTATTTCAGAAAGACCGTCAGATGAGACAAGGGACCGAAGTAAAGACACCTACCGAGTATATGATAAAGAACGAGTTGAGCACTTTTAAACAGTAAAACATATTGTATAAAAAACAGCAGGTATTCTCTTTTTTGATCGATTACACACTACACACATTCCCGGTCCAAAATATTTAGTTGCATCTCAAATCTCAAAACGTTTAACTTATTAATTATAAATAATGGGAAAAGAGAATCCATAAAAACAATAGCAACAAATGTATATTGTTTAAAAAACAACTCAAAATAAGCACATTATACACAACAGCAACAATATTATTTCAAAATACAGCACAATTTTTTTACAATTGACTCAATTCAAAAAACCAATGAAATTAATCTTGAAACATAATACTGATCAGGTTTACGTCAAAGAAAAATTTAAATACTTTTCAATTATTAACTGGTGACAAAAAGGGGATTTACATGCATAAAATCCAACAAAATAGAAAGCACCACCATATATGTATCATACACATGAAAATTATTCCAGTTTATTCCATTCCATATTTTAATATAGGATACAATAATATTTATAAAGTATAGTTGTATAGTGTACACGTTTGAAAAAAAACCTAATAATAATAGTAATAACAATAATCCTTGTTATTATTATCAACTAGAACATTAAAATTACTACAATTATGCAGAAATCCAGGGGACCATTTTACCTAGTAGAACTTTGTGCGCATTAAAAACGAAAACGTTTAGAGAAAGTCAAGAGAGACAAAAGAAAAAAGGCAAGCGCACTGTTTTTTCTCCAGTTTGACCAGTCTGAACGGTTATACGCAGATAAATATTATACCTTTTAATGATCATTGAACATTATTGTTACAATTTACAAGCTTTTTGAATGATTCTAAAAGGGGAAGCCTTTTGTTGCAAAATTCTGCCAGTTGTATAGTTCCTAGTTACTAATTTTACTCGTATAACGTTTAATTGTTTGCTGTTATGTTGTTAAACACAAATCGTGTTCAAGTTCCTTTATAATAATACAAATATTATAATTTTAAACAGTATTGAGTGGTTTTTATCTTCAATTTACCATGTATAATGTATACCTATGTTGTATAGTTAGTAGTTATACGCAATGTGAAAGAATAAACAAATCTAAAAATAATACATTTTACCATGCATTACATAATACAATGAGAAAAAAGCTACACACATACCTATAACCTATATAACATATAACCTATACAAATTAAATAATAATATAAAATATTATGATACCCATAATATATATAGTCTACAGCGTTATCAGCTCAAATTTTATGCACAGTTTTTTATAGCGAAAAAAAAATGAGAAAAAAATGTAGCTATTAGAGGGGGTCGCCGAAGACGGTTTTTATTACAAAAAAAACAATGTGTAATAGTATATTAACTGCATTTACATTAGCCATTTTACAATACTAAAACCCCAACTAACTAAATACATTTATGTGTGTGTAATGTCTATGTACTTAGGTGTAGGATGTACAATGTACATTTTAGCTAGGTAATACGGACTATTTTCAACGTTTTGCCAATTTTATTGTTACTTGATAACAACAAGAAAATATTGATATTATGCAAACCATTTAAAGACTCTTTTGACTTTTGCTATGCTATACTATAATATTATGGATAATATATATCTTATGCATTTATCGTTCTATTTATATATTTACGTTGTACATACATATTGGATATTGGATACTTTTGGTATGAACGTTGATAAGGAATATACATATAATATATATGTATTATGTACTCACAAACAACGGATTTTGTGCAAATTTTCATTAGATTTCGATTAACTTTTGCATGAAAATCAACGCATATAGAAGATAAAAGTAGATGAGAATGGACAAAATGAGAAACATTTAAAGAAGATGCATGAGCAAATCTGTCCAGTTTAAAAAGTTTCCAGTTTTTTTGCTCACGTTGGCTTATTTTAGGCTTTCTGTACTTATAGAGAAAGCAAGAAGCCTGCATTTTTACTTTTTGCTACACACTTTATGTGTACTGTTGTGTTTTACATACATTGTTTTCTGAACAATATTTTAACTAGCTTTGTAACACTTTGTATACATGTGTTTAGCCATTATTGCACAATTACTTATATATAATTGCACACAGTTCTCTAAAAGAATTGATAAAGAAATTTAAATTTGTTCTATATGTATCCTAAAAAAGGACTAGCTAAACAGCCCAACGAATAATATATATTATTGCAACGCAAAGAATTTAAAAATTACATAGGCTAACATTTTTCTCAAGAATTACGAACTACACATGCTAAATGCTAAACTACCTTTTCTCTTTTAGAATCGAGCCAATTATTACAAAGACGTTAGGATAAAAATTTTACCTAAATATTACATAGTAATATGTGTATACCTAAAATGTAGTAGGTATACAATGCTGCAAACTATAGATATAGCATCAAGCGTTAACAAAAGTATTCTAGATTCTAGCACAGACCACAATTAAATATATTATACATTTGCCTACTTATGAAATTTTAAAGCTAAAAAACCTCATGCCTCTAATAAATATTTTAATGAGCCTATGCTATTGTTAACATTTGGTACTTTGATTGTTGTTGTATAAATTTAAAGATTACGCAGATAGGTATTAAATTATAAACTGTATAGAAAAAGGAGAAACATATTGTGAGAGAGGGAAAGAGATATATATGTGAGAAAGGCAAAAAAGACAAAAACTTTCAATACTGATTTAAAAATTCTCAATTAACATGTAAGCTTTTAAATCCACCGATTACTGTATATAATATGTTGAAATTTGTTTTTCTTATTGCAAAAACCTTGTATAAAAAGGTCTAAGATAGGATATACGTATAAGCTTAACATGCATACCCTAATTTATTATTACTATTTACCTATATATATGTTATAACGATATATGCTTATTACGGTAAAAACATTTTAAATGCTATCTAGCTTAACTATACTATTATGTATAGACACTACTCTTTAGGTTTTTATGCTCTCATCAAGGCTGTAAGCGGAAATTCTGCTGCGGAATGTAGAAAACACGGAGAAAGAGAAAAAGTCAACTTTCACAAAACTTTCACCAACACGTTATATATATACTACAGACTACAGCACATGACATTTTTATTATTTAATCTTGCTCTATTCAATTCAAGAGAGATATGAAAAAGGAAAACGACACAAAAAATTGGATGGCAACTGGTTTGCTCTTCCTTGTTTTTTTTACTCTTTGAATATCTAAGTGTATGATGTACATGTGTATACCACTTACCATTGATAAAACGAAGATGATATTAGACATCAGACAAAAGTCCTCAAAATACTAAGCACACCGCCTTATTGTTATCATTATTGTTACTGTTACTCTCGTTATTCGTTACTTAAACTGTTTATAAAACGTGCAAACATTTTGATCTCCATCTTTTCGTAGATTGACAAGATGAGATTTCTTTTAGATAGATTAGCTACTTATGATTTTTTCGTTTCATAAAAAGTAACAATTTAGATTGTAGATATTTGGCGTTTTACCATCCAATTATTCCAGAACAAAAAACATAGTTGCAGTCAGTCTTACCGAATTTGTAGTTCACGTTTTTATTTCTTTCTGATATAATTTCTGACGTGAATGAGATTTTTGTCCAATTTAAAGATTTTAGTATTGAAATAAATACTGTATATTATATTATTATAGATATTAGATATCTATAAGGTTCATGTATATGAGATAGTTATAGTGATAGAATTAGAATTGCATGTACAACATAGCCTTGAAATTCCATGCACAAATCCTAGCACTTTGGTCAATTTTATATATAAAAAATCATTGTTGAAGTATAAATTATTACTCAATACGAAAATATTGTTGAATATGAAAATTTATACATATTATATTATAAATTATATATTATATGTAATGTTAAACGCCCTAATTTCTAAAAAAATTTATCAGTGTTTCTCATGTTAAGGAAAGTAAAATGGACTCAATGTAGAGAGAGTCATGCGTCATGCATAAATTTTCCGTTTCTGTGTTTCAAACTTTCTCTCGAATGATTTCTCGATAAATATATGATTCAAGTAGCCGTCTATTTGTATTCGTATCTCCATAATATATTAATTCAGTCGTACATTTTTGAACAAATAATAATAGCACTTGTAATAGGTACGTAGAATAGCCTGTCAACTATTACTCAAAAATATAAGATTGTGCACACAAGAACATGTAGAACGGATAGAAAAAACGCATTTAAAAGACGCCTTTTATATATGTTTTTCAGTGATTTACGCATCAATCAGTAGTCAGTATAGTAATCGCTATGATAGCTGAAAGGTTCCCGTCGACTGTAGACGCAAAAAATTAAAAACTGAAATAGCTTGAAAAGAAAAGCAAGAAAAATATTCCTCCTTAATATAATAAATATGTACGTATAAACTATATTATATTCTTCCTCTGACTTTAAAATACACTATACAAATATTAGAAAAGATGAAATACGAAATAAAACTTAATTAAATTAAATCAGGGAAAATCGGGAGAAAACTGGTGAAAGCTACTCAAACTTATATGTTATACTACATGAAACGGATAGTATTTATCAGAACGAAAAGAAATAATATGCTTTCAATTTATAAAACAATTATTACTCTTAGCTCTTAGGACATGAATGTATTACCACCATTTAATATTTTACAGCACAACTATAAAAATATAGTACGAAAATGAAAGACACAATATAAAATTAGTTCATTTCTTATTCTGCACATTGGTATCTATTATCTATGTATTATAAAATATAAATACAATTATCACAGCAGAAAACCTTTTAGAGCAAAGAATATAAATAATATTTAACACAAAATATCCAATGAGCGTTTATTGATAATTGATAAACTTACCCCCGAAAAATTTAATCGTATGTATAATGATATGAACTTTTACACGTATAAATTACAAATGACAAGGACGAGTATACTACATTTATATATATATTTCGTTTTTAATTATCTATACGTATGATGTTATATTATACATTCGATTCTTAATATATATATTATATATGTTTCATGCACATTCCGTCTTTTTACATAACATAATCTACACAATCAACAAAAGCCATATATTATGTGTACTCTGTGACAAGAAACATCAATTACTTCAAATTTTTTAAATACGATTTAGTTAAATATCTAAATTATATTGGTATATACTTTAGTTTTAGCTTTATACAAAAAGTATACTTATTATTCTTATACAAAAGTAAAAAAAAATGAGAATGACGATGTCATCAGAAATCAGAGTAATCAATGTCAACTTTCAACACATATTTGAACTTGATCTGTCTTTTTGAATTAAAAAATACATTGAAAAAAAGTACAGTATTTTTTCAGTTGTATAATCTCAAGGCACCTTGCGTTCAAACATGTTTGTTACTGTGTGCAGTGTGCACACAGTTTTGTATAATTTTGACATTGTAAACAATTTATGTACAACTTGAGAATTATACATTAATAATTTTAATGTACTTACAATTTAATATTATTATGATAAAAATACTTAAATTCGAATGCCTAATTAATAATTAATGAAAAGTTTCTGTGAAAATAATTTAAGTGATTGGTTATATCTTTTACACATGTTTTGTATTTCTCGAATATGTATACTTATCTATTTACGATATCTCTAAAACTGTGTTATAATATATGTATTTTATATCTTGTACGATTTCGATATATCATGTCATAATTTAAAAGTCCGTGTATACTGTATACTCTCGTGGTGTACTTAAGACAGACAGTTATTTATCATTACAACAGAAAAAGTTTATGTAAAATAACAAAACGCTGAAATGTCAAGTGTAAACATAAGGATACAGATTAATCTGTATCCAGTGATATATTATTATGGCTCTGCGTTGTTTTGTTTCTGAAAGTTCTATAAACTCTGTATTGTACATTGACAAATAACTTCGCGGTTGGGAGTATGGGATCAGTCTGGATTGGGCCGACCTAAAAATGTGTCGCTTATTTGGTTAAAAATTAAAAACTTTTTAA
>JAQGBH010002474.1:0-24394 GCA_034698265.1 Sminthurinus aureus | reverse complement strand
AACTTTTCCGTCAAGTAAATATTGTTTCATTGTTTACTTTAGTGTTGTAACTCATAGAAACCGAAGTATATGGAAATCGAAATGTAATTTCCAAAGGCATAAAAGACAAATTCCCCCTGGGGAACCCTTTGAGGGGTCAAAGTCCAGTTTTTTTGAATGACACCGCTTACTTGACCCCCCAGGAGCTTATGTTTAAAATTTCAAGTCATTCGGTTGAGCCGTTTGGGCTCCAGGTCGGTGCACATAGAGAAACGGTCACTTACAACTATTAGATTGATAGTACTATATATAGTTTCCTATATACCTAAATTTTCAAATTATGTTATTCAAAAATGTATAGATTTCATCTCGTGGGACTAGTTTTAAAAGCAAGCCCGCTCCATTTATAATACACAGGACGGTCATTACTCATTACTCGTTACAGTTGCTTTCTCGTAGTTCATCAGGTTGAATGTTCAATGCTCAATGCTCAATGGAGTAAAGAAGAATAAATGCGTAATACACGTGCACATACGGAATTTGGCTACTGACACCAACCACCAATGTGAAAACTATCAGCTGATATATTTTTTGTACTACTTGAGACTTGATCAGGAGCATTTACAAATTACTTTGAATAAAGTGAAAATAGAAAGTCAAATCCACTGAAACTGACAAGTCTGAAAGATATTTACATAATAAATCCATTCCTTTTCTCTGTGTTCACTGTTCAGTGTTTCGTGTTCAGAGTTTTGTCCCACTATAAACTATTTAATATTTATTTACTGCTTCTCCATTGTTTGAATATCCTTTTGTATCCTTAATTATTATTACTGTTTTATTACGGTTCATTGTACATGTGTTTTGTATTCCATTTCATTACGAATTCAGAATGTGACCATGATAACAGCTTCTTCATTCATTCATTCATTCACTCACTCATTTATTCGTTTGTTCATTCATCCAAATGCCTCAAAAGCAGAAAAGGGTAATGAATAAACTTGATATTTGTTTACAGCAGTCCCATTTACAACCCAAACCCAAATCCAAATCCAAGGGAAATGGCACACAATAAGAAACAAGAAGAGTTATGATTCACACAACAAACAAAAACAAAACAAAACAAAAAACAACATGCAGCGAGCAGAGTGTTGTCTATGCTTTATATGCTTCTAAATAACAAAAGTCTCTAAATAAAACTGTACAAAACCTGGGGGAAAAACTAGTCTTTTAAGGAATAATCATCTAAAATGTAAACACAGTACTTTACACATTACACATGGTTACACACATTACAATTTACTATGAACAATGAGCAATTTTCAATCATCAATGCTCAATGCTCATCCTTCCTCAAGCAATATGACTTCAAAACCTGAGCAAACAATGGAAAACAGCAGAAAGAGAAACAAACTGGTAAAAGTCCTATCTGTACAAATTTTCATTACAGTAAATATTTCAATGTTGAATATCAAAAGTTGAATGTCAACTTGCAACTGTCAATGGGAGTCACTTGTACATTGTACATTGAACTTGGACTTGCAAAAATAATTTTCACGTGAAATACTTGCATCAATGAATGTCAAAAAAGGATTTGTCGTTCGTCGTTTCTCACCAACTCATTCAATCCCTTCACTCGAAACTCAAAACGTTTTGTGTGGTTACAAAGCAAAGAGTACAATGAAACATTCTCTTTTATTTGAAAACTCTAGTTCAAGAATGAATAAAATAAAATACAACTACAGATTTTTGACTAGTCTAGACTTGATTCGACTCGAGTCCACTGGAATTGACTGCAAACTTGACAATTGACAATTGACAATTTACAATTCAAAATAACTACACACACAATTCAATGTCAGAAAAATCAACTCATGTAAAATAAATGTGGAGGAATTTACTCAATAGTCACTGTACACTAAACACTAAATTATTTTTAGAGAATCCCACAAGTTTGACTTGGGTTTTGAAGTTTGGATAGATTTAGATGGTTAAATATAAAAGGTACCCCTTTTACCTTTTTTACACCAAAATTGTTGGGATATTACGTATTTTAGGAGCATTGGAAATGAAAGGGGTTTGGAGAGAAAGAGGTAAAAAATGCTTTCAAGATTCTACTACATTCTACATTAAATTATGCATTAAACTATACAAACTAGAGTATTCTTAGCTGACTAACTTTACTGCTCCAAACTACAAACTGTGTGTCATGATGGTTAATGCCTATACAAATGTAACATGTAATTCTCAAAAATATATGTCTTAGACTCACCTGTCGAGAGCTATACTGAGTAAGTGCAGTATGGAGCTCGTACATGAAAGTACATCTGAAGACGTCCACATATCACAAAGAAGAGGGCCCAAAATCCATTTCCCAGAAACCTACAGACATTCACAGCAAAAACAAGAACCAAAAATAAGACTTTTACTCATGTATCATGTCTCATCTCGCTCATACTATGTGTAATTCTATTGTATTGTTCAGTCATCGTTCATGCAACTTTTATTAGTTCAAAGTCATTTTTGAACTAGAATATTTTTCAAGTTCCAATTTTCCATGTCCAAATGTAAAAGTCAAGTAACTCCATTTCAAGATGAGTGTTTTCCTGTGGTACTTTTTATCTCGAGTTAAAACACTACTTTCCATATAAAAACAAAATTTAAATGGAATATTTGTTACAAAATGGAAATGATAAACTTGAAAAATATTCTAGTTTTTAGTTGAAAGTTGAGAGTTTTGAACTTTGAAAGAATAACAACGGTGACAAAAAATGCGTTTGCTTTCTCCTTAACCAAAAATTAGCTACTTGAACAGGTATAAGAAAAGTTTTATTGGCTTTAATTTTAAGTTTCAAAATTTTGTCTTACCTCATAAACGGCACCTAACGGCATGACCTATTGATAATTTGGAAAGTAAGAAAAATAATATTCATTAATATTTTTGTCTTGTCTATACAAATAGATGATTAATTTCCGATTTAATGCGTCATGCGTTGTACATGAGACTTATATGTTTAAGAATCAAAATTCATCAAAATTTCCTTACCAAGCAGGCGACCATAAGATCGGCTACGGCCTGAAATTAAACGAAAGGTTTACATCAAGAATTAATAGTCAGGAGCAAATTCAGTTCAAAATGTTCAAATCAGTTAAATTCATATTGACTGTCAAAAAATCACGCGTCTTGTTCTTTGATTTGAAGAATACATATAAAAATATTCATTTTATGACTCATGACTCACCAGTGATGAGATCAAATAATTGGCAACATTGTGTAAAGATCGTTCCGTCCATATCGCAACAAGCACGAACACATTACCTGTAAAAGGGAACAGACAAAAAAAGAAAATGATGCATTAAATATATTTCCGTGTTTTCACCCATGAGTTTCATTGACTTTAGATCCATGTATCTTCTGTGGATTGTCGTATACTCTGTATTTGTAAGGTTTTATGCAAAGCATTTACAAAAGTATAAATGACTTTTGTGTCCTGCGTAAGGTCAATCTTTGAGCTATGAGCTTTGAGATTTGAACCAACTTAATAATAATTAGGTAAATAAATAGGGAAAATGTTTGTTTTTTGCATCCTTGTTTGAAGCTCCTTTTTTATAAATAGAATCTTGAACATTGAACATGGAATTTGTTCTGTTTTCTCTCGACTCTCGACACTCGACATTCGACATTCAGCATTCGAACACAAACATAGTGTAGGAAAAACCAGATAAAACATGTAAGTACATGTTCCATAATGATGAATGATGACACGTAAACTGTGTATCATACTTGTGTATAATGCATAATTCAGGCTTTGTATCACGCACAAATGTGGTACATGTGAATCATGCGTCATGTACCATTTTTGTGAAGGTACATGACTTTGAATTTTCCATGAATTTCTTGAACTGTCTCTTAAACTTTTATGTACGACTGACGGGTGCAAAGGTGAGTTGAAAGGAGATGCATCAAGCATCAAGCTCAAAGCATCAAAGATCAAAGTACATTCCAAATTCAGAATTCCGAGGACAAAAACAAGGACGGAAATAATACGGAAGAGGAAGTCGGACTGGAACCTCGATCCGCAAAGTACACGAGAAAATTCTTCTCTTTATTTTATTTATTTGATGCAAGGACAGCAAAAACTTGTGAATTATTGACCAAAGACCTTCATGCTAGATACTATATACATTACTATTATAGCTATTTGTATTACCAGCTCAAAATATTTTCGTATATTTTTGTATTTCAAGGGAAAAGAAAACAGAACTTACACTTGCACTTTTAACCTTTTAACTTTTTGGCTGATATTTATGGGAACCATTCAAACTTCAAACTTCAAAATTCAAGTAAACATTAAAGTACGCAAGTTGAATGTAAAATCTTTATCAACACGTTTGACATTACATTATTTGTTTTTGATGGAATTATCCGAGTCATTTAAAATTTCAATAGGCGGATAATGCATAATGTATAAGGGATAAAGGTTCTAAATTCCACATTCTATACAAAACTAAATAGTAAATACTTCATTTTCAATTGAAATTGAGCTTGGAGCGGAAATCATAATCATGTGCAAAGCTAGGTAATCAGTAATAAGTACAATTTTTAGGTTTTTTGGAGGATAAACATGTTTCATTTTATGGTTACTTGGATTTATGTCTCAATGTTCAATACTCAATACTCAATGACTAGACACTAGACTAGTTTTTTAGTTTTAGAACGCACTAGCACTGGCAGTGCATTAGCACACGTCTCTCACTTTCTCTCTCTCTCTTCTCTATTTTTCCGCAATTTATAAATTCCCAATTCCCAAGCTCTTTAATCATCATTCTCCCGATTTCTGATGTAGCGCAGATACGAGGAAATGATGAAGACAGAGAAAAAGAAAGAGAGCAAGAGCAAAGAGAGGCAGTTAAAATTGTTTACTCTAATACTTGATTCCATGTTTCATGGTTGAGTTGATAGTGTTCACAATTCCAAATCTATGTACATTGTACACTGTACATGACTCCCACGAACCTTTCCTATTTTCTCTGCTCCCATCATCGACCCAGTCTACGCTCTACTGTCTGCCGTCTAGAATCTAGCATCTACATTATAATTTTATATCTAGTTTATGTCCTCATATAAAAACTGGAGTCATCTTATGATCTTATGATGAGCGATGAGTATGGAGTGTGGAGTGTTCAGAGTTCAGCATTGAGTTCTCTCTCTCTCTCTCTCTGTGTATTTTACAACCATAAAATTCAAAAAAATATCTCAAGATTCTAAAACGTAAAGAAACAAACCAAGTCAAACCAAGCCAAACCATACTGAATACTGAGAACTGAGAGCAAAACATAAAAGAAGATGGTGAAGGGAGATACCCTTTTTTAAAATTGAATAATAAATTAAAAATTGTGTGAGAATGAGCAACAAAAATGATGGCGATGGTGATGATGTAATGAAACCCCCATAAACCCCATATAAATATAAATGCTTCATTTACCGTACACACACAGATAAACACGAACACACGTACATAGATGTTGAGATGGGGCGATAGACAGCTGGGTCAAACATACGAGGTGAATATGAGCATTGAGCATTGAGCATTGAGCATACATGTGTACACTGTACAGTATGCAAGTTTTAGAGCAACTTGAGGTAACATTTTACAAATATTTAATAAAAACCCTTGAATCCTTCCAACAGAGCACCAGAGCAGAAGGGAGGACCAAAAAGTAAAAGAGAAAGAGAAAGGGGAAAGGAAAAAATAAAGAAGGGGTTATATTTTATGGCAAACTAATAAACATGTTTTCCCTCTAAATCAGCCAAAAAAAACTCATGAGGCAGGAGATTTTCCTCCTCCATTATTTATATGAAAAATATTCAATGAATAATATTTTTAAGAATGTAGAAAAAAGGAAATGTTGTCAAATTTCTTCAGGATCCTCTTTTCACTGCACTATATACATTATATGTACATGTGGTATGTTTATGCCCTCTGCTGTACTTTCTCCTTTCTCCTTTTTAAATAATTCCCTGTTTTCCTTTCCCGTTATTTTAGATGTTTGCTACAAAACCAACATTCCAGTAAGAAGCAATGCACACGCGATTCATAGCACACTCTACACTCTACAATCTGCAGTGTGTTTACAGTTCACATTCTCCAGTGACTCTGACTGAGTGTGAGTGAGTGTGTGTGTGAGTGTGGGTGAGTGAGTAAGCGAGCGGTAAGTAGTAAATGGTAGATAAACGGTAAATGGTAAATGGAGTATCTATCTCTGTATGTACATTATGCATTGTACAATGTGCAATGGACAACTCGTGTGTGTTTTTGGCTTAGAGTATCCATAGACTCTAGATTCTAGACTCTAGAATAAAAAGAGGAGAAAGAAGTGGTGAAAGTAAAAGTAAAGGGAATGAAAAGGATATTATATAATCGAATGTGGAGTGTGGAGTGTACTATGATAAAATACGTATCACATGGCTGTGTACATTACGTTACACATCTCTCATGCCTTCTATCTGTCTCCTCTGTCTTCTTGTTGTTGTCGTCCTCGCCTCCTTTATACCACAAGTAGCACACTGGATGAAAACCAGAGCTAGAACCAGAACCAGAACCAGAATAAGCACGAGTTGGACTACAAGTGCAAGAATGACAAAGAGACGGCGGTGGAGACAGTGAGGTTAAAGATAGCGCGTAAATGTATTAGACTTTGAGAAAGAAAAAGGAAAGTCGTAAAACGAGTGAAATGACGCAAATCACCATTAAAAAATTCCATTTGATCCTCAGATGGCACATTAAATTGTGTCGATTACAAACAAACTCCACCCTTATCTCACCCACCAACAGACAACAGACATGCAAAGATCTACACTCTACATTCTACACTCAACACTACTCTCAATAGATCCTAAAAAACCGCAAGAAGGAGAAGCATTAGAAGAATGAACAAACGGAGTGAAGCGTATGATAATAATAGTGTGATATGAATATGAATCATTCGCTCATGTGATAACACAAGACACCAGACAGAACTCGATACACAAATATGGTACACACTACACACGTATTCAAATTTAGATTTCAACTTGAACTCTAAATATCTCTCTCCTCTCTGCATACCATCACACGTGTAATAATAATATCGCCCATATCCCACATCATCATCCCAATACCAATACCAAATACCAATAACAATGAAAATACAGTACTACTCAACAACCGAACCAAACCAGAAACCAAACGTTTAAAATGTATAATGTATAACATGTGGATAATTCATAAAAGCCACGCTTCAAGTGTATTCAGTATTCAAGTATGTAAATGTTTTACAGCAACTTTGTGCCTTGTACATTCAAATGGCCAACGTGGACATTTTTTAATGTTTCTTTTACACACGTGTGTACTGTGTACAATGTGCAAAATTTACATTGTATATTGTACATGCTTCATAACTTTCCCTCTGACTTGTGAATTTTTATGAGAACTGACCGACCGTGTCAACGTCGTTGACGTTTATGTTTATGTTTGTCTCAATGCAATTTTCAGAGTGTTTGTCTAGCATGTGGAATATGAAATTGTGTGGTTTTTTTAGTGGTGTGTGGCGACGTGAAAACTCAACAAGGTTTTATTCATGGTTTATGGTTTACGGTTTTCCGGGACCATGACTGGACCTTGAATGTAGAAATGCACTTTTATTTCCATGTCTACTTTCCCTTTTGGCTTTTCCTCGCTTTCCTCGATTTTTGAATGGACAAGGAACAACAAAAGCAACAGCAACAACAGTCGGACCAGAAAAACATACGTTCTCTGTGTACTGTGTACTGTGTACGGTGTACCTTCTGAGCCGTAAATTTACATCTAAAGTGGAGGTAAACATGAGTAAACAGCATTTCCAGCAAAAACTGGGAACTAGAAACTGGAAAACAATTTGCATTCAATAAGATTTAGCTGGAAGCTGGACGTTGGAGGCTGGACGCTGGAAACACCATAAACCACCACCATAATTGGTATTTATTATACTTTATACTACACTCTATCATATACGAGTATAGCCAGTGTGCATACTACTACTTTATTGTATGTTATGAGCTACTCTGGCTCTGGCTCTGGCACTGGAATTGAATTTGATACTGCATGCAAAGTAATACGACATGTAAAATGTACATGAAAAAATGTTTCAGTATAAAATCTCAATGCAGGTAAAGATAAAACAAATTTAAATATATAATGGATCATTCATTTACATGAATCATGAATCATGTATCACACAATCCTGTGTGCTTACATGTAGAATGCAGAATGTAGAATGTAGATAGTAGTAGTGGAAGAAAAATGGTAGATTTAGCCAGAAAAAATTCATAAATTTTTAAAAGGAAAACAAAAACAGCAACAAAACACTACATACAAAATACAAAATCGATTTGATGCTTGCGAGAAGAATTCTTGATAAAATCTAAATTCTAAATTCAAAATTTTGTACGTTTCTTTGAATTTTGAATGTACTTGAGTGAGGAATATGGAGTGCGCGGTGTGGGGCTTTAAAAAATCCCATCGATATCCATATCGATATCGTTTTCTGTAGCATATGTAGATAATACCAAACATTGAATCATTGTGATTTCAGAAAAAAATGCGTTACATTTTTCCATTTTGCGTTACAGTCTAACTTTCTACAGTCTAGAGAAAGAGCTAAAGTAGTGTTTTTGTATGATACTTTCTGTATACACTTGCTATAAAAACTAAAAGTGACGTGATGATTACATATTATAGAACAGACAAAACCCAACCCAACTCAGCTTAATTCAACTCAAGTCAAGTCAAGTCAGCCCATCCAAAAGTCTGCAGTCTGTAGTCTTTAGTTTGCACTTTGCACCGTATTTATGGTATCTTTACGAGTGTACTGAATCTACATGCATCATCACCATCCGCAACGTACAATGTACTTGAGCCTCCAGCCTCAATCTCACTGTATATTGTACATATTTTAGTTGTGGCTTTTACTGCTGTTGATTTTATTGCCGCGGCTCCAAAATTCTTTTTTGTTTGTTCATATAGTTTGTAGTTTGTTCTAGACTCTAGGCTCTAGGTTCTAGGTTCTAGGTTCCAGATTCTAGGATTTTGGGTTCAAAGTGAAATAGTGAAAGAGTCCAGCTGTGTGGTGTCTGTCTGAGGGAGCGAGTGAGCGAGCGAGGTAGTAAAGCAAAGAGAAAAGGAGAGGGAAAGAGCATGGAAGATGGAACATGGAGAAAGAGAGGTGAGAAAAAGTGAGAGAAAGCACCGGGTTGCCTAAATAACGTATTAATTCAGTTTTTACGCTGACATGAACACGATAGCGATAATAAATGACCAAATCTCACTTTCATTTTTCAAAATGCCCTTTGCCGTCCCGTTACTCTCCCTTTCTCTCCTGCCTTTCAATTCCCCATTTCTCTCTCATCAAACGAACCATATGATTGAAGATTGGACCATCTGGATATGGGGATAATGGATATGATATCATATCATATCAGTGTAGTGTGTAGTGATGCCTTTTCTTTGTGCATGTGGATACGGATACGGCAAATTCAACTCATTGCTCATTCCACACATCATCCATAATCATAACCATAAAGTTCCCTTTCCTCACACTGAAACAGAAGTGGAGATTGGAGATTGGAGCATAAATATATCTTTAATCATGCTCCGATTCCCCAATTTCAATCTGGATCCTTATTTTATACTTTATGGTGATGGGCACTGGGCACTGAAAGTTGAGAATTGAGAATTGAGAATTGCATTGTTCATAATTCTTGAGCAGTCACCTTGAACTCGTTGTTTATTTTTTCCAAGTGCATTTACTCCCTTTGATTTTTGATTCAATTCCATTTCTACCTAGTGTCTAGTATCTAGTGTCTAGTGTCTAGTGTGCAGTATCTTACATCTAGTATAATAGTTGACGTACAAACTAGAAACTAGAAACTAGAAACTAGAACCACTCAATGGGACATCGAGCCGAGAAAAGGCCAAGGTCTTTTGAAAATTCTAAATTGACTTTGATTTCCGATATAAACAAATACAACAAAAATACTTTTTATCCCTTTCATATAAAATGATTTGCTCTCCAAGGTGGATTATTATTATTATTATTATCATTATCAATGATTGTGCTTCTGGTTCCGTTTCTTTTACTCTATCTGTTTTATTATCTGTCTTTGACCCTGTTTAGTATTCATAACTATCTACTATCTGCAGCTCGTTTTTAATGTCAGCCTTGTTAGAATTTTGGCAGTTCCATTATTCCAGTCTCCACTAATTTACAAAATGTTCTGAGCTTCAAACTTGAAACGAATAAAATACTGGCAGATAAACTTTGTTTTTGTTTGTCATTAAGATCCTGGCAATTTTCAGTGTGATTAAATCAGTCGTAAAATTTCTTCTTTTCATCTCTCTGCTCCCCGTTTGACACTCACTACACTCTACACTCTACACTCTACCTTCTACCTTTAACATTCTAGACTCTAGACTCTAGATGGACAAATTATACTCGAATATTTTATCATTATTTCACATGGAAATTTGTCTCCTCTTTGTGTTTGTTGGAGCATTTACAATAAAGATTGCCTTTTAAGTTTTAAGCTACATGGATTTCCCTTCATTATCATTATGAACAGAAGAATGAATCCGGAATCTGGAATTCGGAATTCGGAATTCAGAATGAGAATGGAAATGGCTTGCCGCTTACCGTATTTCTCTAGTACGAATTACGGTTGTTTTGTAAATAAATAAATAAATAAATAAATAAATACATACACAACAAATATGCACACTGTACATTTTACATGTTTCCATTAGACATAGAGGATGAAGGCTAGAGACTACAACAAGAAATGTACTTATGCATAGATGCATGGATAACAGATAGAGAAAAGACTACTTTTACTACTACTGATAAAACAAGGAGAGAAAATTTGAGACTGTGAGCTTTTGACTGTGAAAAGTAAAAACCGTAAAGAATTATCCAATGGAAATTTGTACAAGAGACAAGAGTAATAATAATCAATAATCATGCACAGATATCAACAGTGTACATTATGCATTCTCCCTGAGTTTTACTGCCGATGAAAACCGGTGGAAACCAAATCAGAGTTGTGAAAATTTATCTGTGTATCCATCTGCATGTATATTTACTGTGTGTTGTATATTGTACATTGTATATTATCTTGATTTGAAATCACATGTCCATGTCGATTCCAGCAGGAGAAAATTCAGAGAAAGGCGGACGAGGATGGAATATATTAGGAGTGCGATGCAAAATCCAACAACTTACAACTTACAACACAGTACACAGCAGATGATGGTGCAGTATCGTCAGTATCGAGTGTTTGGGTGTAGAGTGTAGAGAGGAGAGCAAATGTGATGATGAAGGTAAAAGTATTTGGAGTCAAGAAGTGAGTGAGTGAGTGAGTGAGTGAGAAAGTGAGGAGGAAAAGAGCATTCAGAGGATAAACGCCTTATCTAAATCAGAGAAGGAGGCCAATGAAGGAAGAGAACAAGTAGAAGAACATGAAGATGGTGAAAGAGAAGAAGAGGGAGGAGAACGGGAAGGGAGGAGACGGAAGATAAAAGCAGGAAGCCATGAATAAATTGAATTGACTCTAGCTTCTAGAACTAGAACTAGAAGGGAATTTCGTTAAAATCTTTCTTTCCCACTTTACCGCTCTCACACTCTCCTTTCCTTCCTTCTTTATTCCAACTTTTAACCTCCAATTGAACAGTGAACAGTGCACACGGCCACACCAAATGGAATGGGATAGACTAGAAATTTCCTTTTTTCTCTCCTTATTTATTCCTTCATACCGATATCATTCTCAACTCACCATTCTCCATACTCCATGTGTACACAAATGCATTATGTATATAATTTACGAGTTACGACTTTCGAGGTATATGAATCCACAATCCAGAATCTAGAATCTAGAATCCAAAATCGAGGTATGTACAATGTACAATGTACAGTCTACACATTACACATTCTAATGGCTATAAAACTCAAAAGGTTTTACCAAAGTTGTAACACACCATTTCCTTAAAAGTTTCTTTGTTTCTATTGCTCCTTCCTCTTCCTGTCCCTGTCCTTTTCCATGTATAATTACATCAAATATCAAATCCTTGGGATTCACAACTCTAAAATTTCCGATTTTCTCACTGGTCTAAAACTTGGTGAAAAGAATCAAATTTTACTCTAAATATTTAGTCTACTCTTGACTGTACAAAATATAAGAGTTTCTGTATCTGTATCTGTATTTCAACTTTACAACTTTTCAACTTGTACCATTTCACTCACGTTCATTCCTGTCATTCAAGTACAAAATGCAAGGATTTTCAGATATTCAGAATGAGATGTATCTAGTATCTACAATCTACAAGCTACAAGCTAAACTCTGAAATCTAGAATCTAGAATCTAAAATCTCTGAATGTAAATGGGAGATTCAGATTGAGACAAGGAAGAAAGTAAAAAGTTTCTCCATCTTCAAAATTATTAGCACCGTTCACGTCCACGTCTTTGTTTTTACGAGATTCATCCTATTCAGTCATACTCACGACTTGGACTTATTAGCACAGAGACTTTGCGACACTTTGACACACTTTGAAACATTTTGAATCTAGATTCTAGAATCTAGATTCTAGAAATGGAGATTGAAATTTCAAAATTCATCTCCCTGAATTTTGATGCATTTACATGTCTGTAATTTTCTCATTGTCATCAGCCTTTAGCGTCATGTGTGGGATGTGGATCTTTTTTGGAGATGCAGAATCCAAAGTCAGGGAGGAAATAAAAAGGAGAGGAGTTTAGAATTTCAAATTTTTGTTACGGGCTGACTGAAACTAGAATCTAGAACGTAGAGATAAGAAGAGATAGATAAAAAGATGGAGCATATGATTGAGCATTGAGCATTGAACATTGTACGTGGAAAAATCGGACAAGATTCTCATCTTCATCGCCATCACCATTTCAGTTGTCTTTGTCTTTGCCATTGTCTTCATCATGGTAGATAAAGTTAAACGTTCTCCATTCCTTATCTATCTTATGCCACTGCCACTTACATTATCTCGAGGAAACTTTTAAAACTCTCTCCCTCTTCTTCTTTTCCATTTGTCTTCATTTCTTTTTTCTTCCTTTCTTCACGTCCCATTCTCACTTCAACAAGAGTCTTGTACATTCTAAAGAGACTTTTCACAAAGGAGGAGGAAAAGATGACAATTTGCAGGACAACGTAACATTCCGCTTTTAAAATACATTGTACATTTTTATTTCTACTTTACTTGCACTTTTGAATATTTGGACATTTGAACATTTCAACATTTGAAAATTTTAAATTTGAAGCGTCTGAAAGATGGGAGATGGGAGATGATGACAGTTCCTACGTTCCTACGGCCGTGACCATATTTGAATTGGAATTTTCTAATTTTTTGAATATGGGTGGACAATAGACAAAGGAGACGGACAAAATGGTTACAAGTCAGAAAGTGGAAAGTAGAAAGATAGCGAGACAAATTCAAAGTTGGACTAATAGCATGAGGATTTGAGGGAGGGGAAACGGAAAAAGTAGGAGTGAGATTTCCCATGGGAGCTTTTTTTTCTCCATGCATTTCATTTGTTCTTTCTCAGTGAGCTGTTCCTTGTTTTACATTATTTAAACTGCGCATTTTCTTGTGTAATTTGAAAAAATTACAAAACGTTTCTACAAGAACAATGAACAATGAACAATGAGACTGGAGACTGAATACTGGACAAGAGTGGGATGGGTGATGAAAGGACAAAGATTTAAAGTTACAGATATAGAGGAAGTGGTACAAGGCTTTTACTAAAATCACCAAGCATCTTTTCTCTTGGACGATTCAACTTGCCGCTCTGTTTTGTTTTGTTTTTGTTGTTGTTGTTTTTGTTGTAAACAGAAGCAATGTGAAATTTGAAATAAGCAGGAACATTTTAGGAAATCCAATGTGTGGGTGTGTTTGGGTGTACTTAGGATGGTTGGTGGTTGACAACTCAATACAATTACAATTATATTTAACAGTGAAAAAAAATCCTGGGGAAAAATAATATAATTAATACTAGAATAGCTGACAAATGACAACTGACAACAGTTGAAGATTGCTGTGAATTTTCCCAGGATTAAAAAGAAGACGGTGTACAAAGAGGATTTAGTTTAAAATGTTGACTTTTCGTGCAATGAGCCAGAGTCAGGTTGGACAATCAAATTAATTGAATTATTAATGAAAGAAAGGAGAAAGTCATTTGTAATTTACAATTTACAGTTTACAATTTACTCTTTAGTCTGGAGTCTAGAGTTTAGAGTTTAGAGTCTGGAGTCTAAAGTCCAAAGTCTAAACTAATTGTATGGTAAGTATGTATTTCCTTTCACTCACCGTCTCATCTCTGGAATTTCATTACGTCATTTCCATTTTCCACTTTCTCCATTTCCATTTCATTTTCACTTTTACTTTCACCACTTCAACCACTTTCTCCCATTTCTCCCATTTCATTTCCTCTATATTCCAAGTTATACAATACTGTATCATAGACAGGAGGAAATGGAGAAAGGCTAATGAAATTGTGGGAAGCACACAGATACAAACTCCTCGCAATAACACAGGCTCGAGCTCAGAGCTCAGAGCTCAGAATAAAGCATAACATGACACAGTCTCAAGTCTCAAGGCTCAAGTCTGACTCAGCCTAATTCTCATGTTTTTCCTTCTTCCCCATTTTAACTTTTACTCACTATCTATCACTTTTATCATTGACTGTCCCTTAGCTACACAATTTACACAAAATGTAAACACACATCTCATGTTAGTACATTTGTTTTGTTCCATGATTGAAAATGCATTTGAAGCAGGAGAATTCTGTTTGCTCCGTCAACATTTCTCATTGTTTTGTTTTGTTTTGTTTTAGATGGTTTGGTAATTTGGTGCTGTTGTAGTTTTGTTTACCAGCAAAGTGGATAACGCTCATACATAAGTAAGGGAAAAGCAATAGTAATAGTAATAGCAGGCTCAAAACCAAAACCAAAACCAAATCCAATATTAAAAGTCGGTCCGTGAGAATGGCCAATGACGAATGGCCATTGTCCATTGTCCATACAACTAGTATTGGTCATTTTAGATGAGTCGAGGATCGACAGACAACAGACAGACTGACTGACAGCAAATAGAGAGAGAGAAAGTTATTTAAGAAATACCCACGGGATCACTTGTACTTTCCAGAAAACTATACTCTGTTTTACATTCTATGGTCAAACATTGGCCAAGCTGAGCTGAGCTGAGTTGCACTGGATTGGATTGGATTGGGGCGAGTTGAATGTTTTCCTGTCTTTTGGGACCTCACTATTTCGTCGGTGTAGATACAACTCTGTGTTTATAACTTTCCAGTCGTCTCCTTTTTTACATCGCTTTTGCATTTACAGATATACGTAGTTCAACCTTCAGTTTTCAGTGCTCAATGCTCAATACTCAATGCTTAAGTCAAGCCTCACGTCTCAACACATTGACATTTTCCGTTTCTTGCAGCACTATGATGATGATGACGAAGATTCAACCCCCTTTGGAATTTGAATACCAATTCAAATTTTGTAAATGTATTTGCATAGCAACGGTGTACAATGCACATTTTAAACTTTTGTACACAGCTACTTTCACTTTCAAATTATTTAAAAGCTTAAAAAAGGTTTTGGGGAGGAGAAACAACTTGAGAATTCTTAACTCCCGTACAAAGATTTTGTGACTAAAATGCCTGCATAATAGTTTAGTTTGTAATTTAGTTCACTTTAAATGACACACATTCGTGTTGTATTTACTATTCCAAATTCCAACTAGGTGAAAATCCTGACGAGAGGGATAGAAAAAATCAGGCTGTGGCTTTTAATTCACGTTTATTTCCATAAAGAAAATCTGATAGGAAATTGGAGCATTTTCAATTTAAATTGCTGTGATCTAGAGTGGACAAATCCATCAATTCCGATTTCAAGTCCAAGTCCAATCGACCAATCGACCATTTGGTCACTGATCATTGGTCATTCATGAGTCTGAGTTTATTTGGTTAGGTTGTAAATGTATATTGAGCCATTTTACATGCTCGATTGAGACTGTGATTTGGACCAAGGATTTCTTCCTCTTGAAAGAGAAAGTGAAACAAAGAGACTGAGAGTTGAGTGAGACTTGATGTTTAATATGACGAATTCCCTTGTTTGAACCCCAAGACACAAACCTATTCTCCAAAATCCAAAATCTTCCAGCTTCCCGTTTCCAGTTGATGGTCTGAGAAAATGTAGACATTTTCAGACCTGAATGACAATCGTTTAAAACTATAGGCCGTAGTTGGTAGTTGGTAGTGCGTAGTGGACAAGGACGAGAAGGAATGCATAAAACAACAAACACTTGAATTCTCAAATGTAGACAAGAGAACCTGTACAATGGACAATGTATCACAGTTTGCACTCTTTTATTATGATTATCTTACTTTATCTAGTGCACTGAGCTGACGTTATTCCCAAAGACCAATGGCACTGGCACTGACGATTGACAAATGTCTCAACTCATCTCATTGATTTTGATGTCACGGTTTTTACTTGAGTGCGTTCAAATCATACATCTTGCTTTACGTTTTAGGAATCAGGAAGAATCAGGAAGAAAATAACCATAAGTGTAAAAGGAAATGAAGGCATCAAGATTTGGATTTTTCACTACTATTTTTCTACCGTGTACTGTTCCTCTTGTGCTTGATTGTGTTTAAGCCTTAAAAGCAATCGCTCGTTTTTTATTAAAGTCCACAAACCAAAAAGCACAAAACACACCAGACAAAGTGTCCACCGTCCACCGTCCATTGTCCACAGAATTGATCCGAATATCATGGGAATAAAATGAAACAAAACCGTGGTTTGTGATTTTTCTTGCTCATTGAACTTTCCTTTTCATTTACCCCGAGTTAAATCTAAAGTAAATCTAAAATCTAAAGTATACAAAGTATATAAAGTATATAAAGTACAATCTATTTCAGTTGAATCTTGGTGCTTTAAAATCGTCTCCGTATTTCATTATTTATTATGAGCAACTTAACAACCATGATCAACGTTTATGCCACCACACAGACCATCATCATCATTATCTTTGGCACAACTATTAACACGAGTCCTTTTCACTATGGATTCTATATTCTATATTCTAGATTCTAGTTTTTTAGATAAGGGATATTTTGCATCATTTTGAATGCCACATTTCCTCTAAATCCAAATAAAATCAATACTCAATATACTCAAAACTCAGTACATGAAAATCTACGACATGAAAAGTAGGAAAGTGAATCAAAACTTTGATTTCCATTTTAACGTTGGAATTTTGAATCGATAGTCTACACTATGGACTCACTCCACTCAATCTTCAACTGGACTGGACTTGCTCCGACTGCGAATGGACCAAGCTCCATTTTGATAAACGGAATAGAGTCAAGAACGGTCAACCGCATTTGAATTCCAATCGGAGGGCAGTGGATAAATGTGTTGGACACCCTCAGGCACAATTGATACAGGGTAGCCACAGAAGACAGAATTGCAACTACACTCTACACTCTACACTGTACAGTCAAATACCTAGGGAATAAATCAGTTTAAACTGAATAAGTCTCTCCATCTAAATCCAAGTCCAAATCTAAATTCCTACAAGCTTTGAGTAGATCAAATGTGATAAAATTACATAATCAAAAACAGGCTCTTTTGCCTGGAGATTATTTGTAAAATTGTAAATTTTAAAATTCATAATACGAGTTTATATACATTTTTACACAATTTTTGAGCTTTTATTGCTCTACGATGTACAATGTACACTAAATGCCTGTAAGCATTTAGTTTTCAGAAAAAAATCATAGAAACTTGAGATTCAAGATTGTAGATTCAAGACGAGAAATGTGGAATGTGGAATTTTGACCCAGATCTAAAATAATTTAAACCCACTACTGATTGCAGGTTAAGTTGTTATAAAAAATATGATGGTTCGTTTGTCGCCAAGCGGCAAACACGAAGCAATCACTACGTCGGTCTAGAGTCTAGAGTCGAGAGTTTAGAGTTTAGATTGTGGATGGCGGATGATGGAGGTTGTTGTGATAATTTGGCATGCTGCCCAATTCTGGAATTCTGGAAGATTGACCGAAAGTAGAGTTTGGGGCATACAAAACCCCCGTCTTAAAATACACATTTATTAATCGATGCTACACTCTACACTCTACACTCCACATTCCACATAAACTTGTTACTTTTTCCATATTCTTGTTAATTGAATTGAATCATTGAATTATGGGATGAAGCTGGAGGGACTCGAACTAATTGAAAACGTATCATCAAATATCTATTTTCATATGCGTCCATGTGCAATGTGTTATGTATATTCTTATAATGTGTATGGGGCATGAGAGACCATGTGAGTGAATTAATAATATCTTCATAACGTCGTTGGTCTGTCTAGTTCTGGATCCTGGGTCATGGATGCTGAAAGCATTCGTGTATAAATTGAAGCATTCATACAAGTACGTAAATGCAAAGACTGGAATGGACTGGAATAGTTTGGATTGGACACTTCATGTCGACCTTGAACCAAAATTGTACTCTATCTAGTTTAGTTATTTCCAGGCATCCGTGAATGATACCCCCACATGACACGGAACACATAGAAATAGAAATAGATATTTAGAAGCATCATATAAATAAATTTAAATAATATGTTGTTACGGATTTGATTGTGATGTGTTGTGTTGTGTTGCGGTGCAAGTTGAAAAGCTTGGAAGCTTGAAAGCTTGAAAACTTGAAAACTTGAAAAGGAAAGTAAGGGTATTTATTTTATGAGAGAAACTGTGTGAAGTTGTGTGAAGTGAGGAATGAGAGGACAAGTTGAAAGTGGGAATGAAGAGGAAATGAAGTGAATTCATGGGAAAAATGACATGCCATCAACCCTCTAAATTTTCATACACACAGAATCTAGGATCTAGACATAGACATCCACACTACACATCACATGATGCTCACAATTCACCATTCACCACCACTACTAAATGAATTTCCATCTACCACGAATTCCTATTTCCGTTTTATTTACTCTTTTTTTGTTTACGAGGTATCATGTGCAAAATGTGTGTTTGTATTGTGTGAGCGTGTGCAATTTCTACTGTACAAATAAGTATGCATTTACATATTCTGTATACACATGTACAATGTACATATGTTGTATGTATGTAGTGGGAAATTCAAATGATATTCAATCCACTCTGTTTACTTTTCAACCTTCCATTTCCTCTTCATTTTTAGCCTTACTAACTTGACTATTGAGTTTTGAGAATGGAGAGGAAAATTCACATCACGTCATTTATTTGTCGAAATCATCTTGAAATTATTCTAGAATCTAGAATTTAGAATCTAGAATCTAGAACATGGTGATTTTCTTTCATGTCGGGCAAAATGCAAATGAAATGGACAAACGGTGTGGAATTCAGACTATAATTTGCTTTTGAAGCGTGAGAAGCTGTCTGACTACTGACTATTGACTATCCTACTGATTTGAATTGAACTGAAATGAACCGTGAAGGAGGTTAGAGTAATTTCCTGTTGTTGGATGTAGGATTACCTTGACTCCATACTCCATACTCCATACTCCATACTCCATACTTCATACTCTGTACATTGTACATTAATGTTCGGTTGATGTGCGGCCTGTATAATTTGCACCTTCCTCTTCATTGTCATCATTATTATTGCCAACAGCTAAATTATCACAATCAAACCGCCAGCAGCCAACCGCCAACTACCAACTACCTTTGAAATTTGAATTTTGAATTTTGAAATTTACAGTCTGTCCCTTTCGGATTTGGGTGTAATCCTGTGGGCACGTTTCTAGTTTCTAATTTCTAGTTTGTACCTTCTCGTTACTATAGTTTTTATAATCTAGTCACCGGATTCGGATTCCGATTCGGATGCATACATTCAACCTGTAGTTGGAAATTGGGAAGGAAGAAAGCAACTACCGTATTTCCATACGACACACAAATAGTAAATAGTCGTTGATTTCCATACGACACACATGCTTTCTAATTTCCTAATTTCAAGTGAAAATTACACATGTCTCTATTCTATATTCTCCATGTTCCGTTTCCCACCGACATGGAACATGGAAAATGGAGAGGAAATTAACCAACACAAAGGGTTCCTGATTTTCCTCCTGATGCTCCTCTCTCTAGATTCTAGTGTCTCTTCTCTCTCCTCTCTCCTCTCTTCTACCATAACTATTCAAATACTGAGGGACAAACTAGCTCATAATTCATCACACGACTGCAATTTAAATTGTACAATGTATAATGCTCACAAGTCATCAGTCAGATTTCGTAACAAAGTCTGACCTCTGCTCAACTTTCAAATTTCAATTTTCAACACAAACTGTAGCTATACTTTCCTACTTTCTGCTGTCTACAGTCTACAGTCTACACCCATTACACACAGTTCATTTCATCATTTGTAGCAAAAAGGTATCTTTATATTTGTGCTGTTAATAAAAACTTGACGGAATTCTATGATATTATTTAGTATCTTTATTATCCACGATTCAAGAGAACCCCGGTCCCAGTTTAACGCCAATGACGAAATTAATCCTTGTTTTAAAAACAGCTTGGAAATATTTACTTTTTAAAGTCAAGTCCAGAGATTTACTTTTCCCTCTTGTGCAGATAGCATAGAGTATAATGTCAAGTTATTACAAAATTTGCATTTAGAGTTTTGAGTTTTGGTAAATTGGTAAATGGAGCTCAAGTTTATTGGAGCTCCATTATACATTAATACATTGGACATTTAGCTATACGGTCGTATAATTAAGCTTTGTCACATTTCAAAACCCTGTGTAAGAATAATAGGCCGTGAAATAATAATCGGAATCATTATCATTTTCATTGGGTTGACAGTTTCAGTTTCAGTTTCAGTTTCAGCTTCATCTTTGGCTCAATTATAGTCAAAGTCATAATCGGAGTAAGCGGATTATGGAATTTTATTATGGAGCGTAATCCGATTAGGCCTCAATACGTCGCACAATATACAACTCTATATTAGGCAATGTACAATGTATACTGGAAACTGGAAACTGGATATAAACTGCTTGTCATTTTTCAGTCGTAGCCCGCAAACTGGAGAATTGTAGTTTCTTCCGGAATTTAATTACATTTGTAAGCAGCTACTGTCTAGTGTACACTGAAACTGGACTCATAACTTCTGGTTTGATGACTCTTGATACAACACGTGTACAACTTTTTCAAGTATCCTCCAAACTTGAACTCTGAGCTCTGAATTGCAAACTGTCTACCTGCAAACAGCATACAGCAACATTAATCTATTTTTAGCATATACTCCAGGTCCGTGGAAAATTCTTGATATGAACCATCAACATTCAAAATTCAATGGTCTTTATGAGTTTATTTAGTATTTAGAGTATAAAATTCTCAGGATTTGTAATTTGGGAGGCCAGTTCATTTTTCACTTGAATCTTGAACCTTGAATCTTCAATGTGAATTTCTAAAGTATAAAGCTATACAAAATGTTTTGAACTCACTGGGCTATTTTTGTGACCTTGTTGAAAGTTGAAAAATAAATGAGCACTGAGCACCGTTGTACAGATAGTTTTACAGATACAGATTCGTCGTCCTATTCAATTCACTCACTGGACCGAACACAATTCGGACCTTTATGATATACAAGTAGAGGAGTAATAATTATAACATGAAACGGCAGGCACACGAGCAAGGCAGTTTTAATGATTTATTAGCTAAAATTTAAAAAGTTCAAAGTTCAAAATTCAAATCCTTGTATAAAACCCACAACCCATCACCACCACCCAGGCTGAGCACTGGGTTGAATCAAGTTGCGTTATTTTTATTCTCAAAATTTTCAAGTCCGATTCCCACAAGTGGAAAGTACATTGTACATTGTACATTTTACATCAAGTCTATTTCCAGGTTTGAAACTGAAGAAATGACTTGTGAGATGCTTAGAATTTAGAATCCCGAATCTAGAGTCCAGAATCCAGGTTACCCTAAAAATGGACAGATATTATTATTATAAACTGTAGAATACAGAAGGTAGAACCTTAATTTTTTCTCCTCTTTTTAACTATCAAAAGGATAGTAAAAAAGAACTCATGTTCTCTACTGAGAATTCTTCATTAAAGTTGTTGTACAAAACTAAAATCAATGATACACAAATGAACAAATGCTAAATATACATGTGTTTTGTGATGGCTCATGTCTGATGTTTGATGTCTGATGTCTATGTTTGATCTAGAATCTAGATTCTAGGAAAAAATAAAAACGGTAAAAATAATTTTTCCATTTCTTTTCTTTCTCGTGCCATAAACCATAAGCCACAAGTAATTAGCTTGATGTTTGGTTTATTTGGTTTATAAGGGTCAAAAGTATCGAGTATCAAGTATCAGCGGTACAAATAAATGATAAAAGAATCCTTTGTCAACCAATAATCAATAATCAATACAAGCCGTAAGGAGTAATACAATAATACAGATCATATATCTGACATCTGACATACTACATACTGCTAATATTACCCATTTTCAATTTCCAAGCTTACGAGTACTAACCAATCACGTCCTGAGATATTCTACTTTTTTACCAAAAAATAAATTATTTCCCCTTTTTACTGTAAATATCTAGTAAATAGTAAATATCAGTAGTAAATAACTCAAAAGAGCAACAACTACACAATATGTACAATATACAATGCACACATAGGAAAAGGAGCACAAGGACACGGACGCCGATTCATTCAAAAGGTGTCGTAGATTGTAGAATGTAGAATGAAGAATAGAGGTCTGTGTGTTGTGTGTTGTGCCTGTCGCTCAATGCTCTGTACTCTGTACTAAAAGAAAACTTCGGATTCTGGATATACCTACTTTATTGTATATTATTATAAAGCATATCCTTTAGAATCCTTTCTGTTCCGCGATCACATCTACCGATTCCAATTTCCAATTTCTGCGTTCTGTGCAACTTGAAACTAGAGCTGAAACTGGAACTGCAACTGAAAATGTGCAAATATGAGAAATAGATTCTTGCTCCAAGACAATATATTAAAGAAGCTATTTAGACTCGAGGGAAATGCAGTGGTTCAATAGAAAATTGACAGTACAATACAATACAATACAATGAAATACTTTGAAACCTTACATTTAACTTTTCATGTTGAACAAAGAGAGAAGAATACAGATGAAATAACTAGTCTACAGCCCATAGCAAATATTCTTTATTCTTGTTGGCATAAAACTTGTCAAAGATCTGAGAAATTGAAAATTGATGTTGAAACTTTTGAAATGCGTGGATTTATAATATAATTGGTACAAAAAGTGGAATGGTTTTTTTAAACTTTGTGTTACATATGGCTCAATTTAATTTATTTGAAAACAACAAAAAAAGTCCTTCACATTATAAATGATTTTTTTACTATACGCAGGAAACAACGCACAAAAACAAGAGAGTTCCTCGAATTGATATCTATTTGCCTTGAAACTTGAAACAAATATCAAATAAAAATAAATTTCAAATACAGATTTTTTAGTAGACCATTTAGTTTTACATTAAATTTTTAAAAAATGGGCATAGTTTTCGTTTTTACTTGGATTTTGGATGAAAACCCAATATCAAGCATCCAACGAAATCCTTTGTTCTAAGTTCTAATTGTACAATCAGCTGTAGACTGTAGTTGTAGAGCTGAACCGATGTAAAAACAACTCAACTCAACAAGTTGTATTAGACCATTTACTTTCCGCAACCTCTTGTATCATCGAGGGATGCGAAAATTGAACTCTAGCGCACATTTAAGTACAGATACAGATACAAAAGAGCTTGAGACTTGAGACTTGTAACAGTGAGAAGATGGAATAAACCCAAACTGAAAACAGTAGCAAGACTTGTAGCCACATGAAGGATGAAGGATGAAGACAGATAGACCTTCAGTTATGAATAATGGCAAGTGGAAAGTGAGGAATGGAGAATTTAGAAATGGCTCGATGAGCGGGAAGGAATACCAACGGAACGAATCCTGCATTTGGATATATACGTAGAATAGGGTTAAAGTGGGTAAGTGTGCTCATATTTTTTGATTTCAAACTTTAACTACAAATTAAACAGGGAAAACAAAACGAAAAACTATGATGTTTGAGTCTAACAATATCTCCAACTCATGTAGATTCTATGTACAAAATTTCAAAGTTGTACGTTAAACGGTTTAATTGCAATTAAACGCGAAAGTGGTTAACGTCAGACCAGCACACTTACACCAGAAACAGGCTAAGTGTGCTCACTCATCGGCTAAGTGTGCTTATGGGAAAATACATTCTAATACATATTTGCTCTGTG
>JAQGBH010002473.1:0-24402 GCA_034698265.1 Sminthurinus aureus | reverse complement strand
TAAGATAAACGGCTATTACTCTGGTTAAGAGAAACGGCTATTACTCTGGCTAAGAGAAATTGCCATTACTCTGGCTAAGAGAAATGGCTATTACTCTGGCTAAGATAAACGGCTATTACTCTGGTTAAGAGAAACGGCTATTACTCTGGCTAAGAGAAATTGCCATTACTCTGGCTAAGAGAAATGGCTATTACTCTGGCTAAGATAAACGGCTATTACTCTGGTTAAGAGAAACGGCTATTACTCTGGCTAAGAGAAATTGCCATTACTCTGGCTATGGTAAATAGTCATTATTCTGGTTATGAAAAATAGCCATTATTATGGTTATGAGAAATAGCCAACATTCTGGCTATGGGAAATAGTCATTATTCTGGTTATGAGAAATAGGCTTGGTTTGAGTTAAGATAAACGGTATGTCCAAGTTTTTGCAGACCTTCATAAATTTTGAAAGTCCCATCATAAGCTGAAAATGCAAAAACTGCTGCCGTCTGTGGTTTTAGTGTTTTTGTGGTCTTGACTTCTTGCGGTAAAATTTGAAAGACCCCGAGGACCAAAAATATGTGAAAGTTTTGGGGATGGTTGAGGTTTTTTAATAACATGAGAAAGCCGCAAATATCCAAGAAACTGAGTTACTTCTGCTGTAACTGGGTTTCTTTGTTTATAACATCAAAACACAGATTCCCGAGCCAGCGGATACGAATTTTTTGAGAAATTATATTGCCCGTCATTTGACGGGCGGGTTTTACTTTCTAATATAATGTTGTAATATGTGTAAGGAGTGAGGAGGAGGCCAGTGAGTAGCAGAAATATCTGTAAAACGCGCCAAAGAAATATCAAACATAAAATACAAAAAAATTAAGATCGAAACGATAAAAAAACACAATAGTTTTTACAGTGCAAATTGTAAATTGTGAATGTGGTGGTTGATTAGGGTGTTTCATATTATTTCAAACGTACAAATCCCGGGTTTTTACCATTTCCACGTGTTTGGATGGGCTAAAAAATATTTTCTGTGAAGTTTGGACTCGATCCGACTTGATTTAGGGGTCACTTAACGAGGTCAAAGTGGTCAAATTAGAAAAAAAATTTAAAGTTTTTGCGTGACTTGGACGTCGCTGAAACTGTTATTTGTATTTTTAGTTGTATTTGTTTCGCTAAAATACATTTTGTGCCAAAACTATGCAAGTTGGACACCTCGTTGTTTTATCAAAAATTATCAGCATAAAATTGTCCATCGATTGATATCACTTTCAGAACTTTTTGATTTTTTTTAAATTTGGAACATTTTTCTTCAAACCCTTAAATTTTGTTCCAAATTTTAACAAAATAAAAACGTTCTGAAAATGGTATCAGTCGATGCAGAATTTTATGCTGATAATTTTTGATGACAATGAGGTGTCTAACTTGCATAGTTTTGGCACAAAATGTATTTTAGCGAAAAATAATCCAACTAAAAAAGCAAATAACAATCTCAGCGACGTCGAAGTCACACAAAAACTTTAAAATTTTTTTCTAATTTGACCACTTTGACCTTGTCAAGTGACCCCTAAATCAAGTCGGATCGAGTCCAAACTTCACAGAAAATGTTTTTTAGCCCATCCAAACACGTGGAAATTGTAAAAACCCGGGATTTGTACGTTTTAAATACTATGAAACACCCTATGGTTGATGCATAAAATATAAAATGGTATTTGTAATTTAATTTTTCTGCAGAGACGGGTGTGTGCTAGCGATGGAAATGCATGTGATCCAAGCGCTCCAGACAGCGACCACTGTTGCGGAGCTTGCTACTCCAGTGGATTTTGTGGACCTCTTGTGAGAGGAGGAGGAGTGAGTACAAAACCAAAAATCTAATATCAAAAATAAAAAAAAAATATAGATCGAAACGATAGACACATATGCTAATTGCTAATTTTTACATTGCAATTTGTAAATGTCAATGAACGTCAAGTTAGCCTCGAGCCTCGGGTAAGGCTAACTTTTGTCAAGTTTGCCTCGACCTAAAATGTCAAGTTAGCCTCCAGCCTCGAGCCTCTAGCCCAAAAATATTTTTCAGCCTCCACGGAAAATGTCAATTTACAGTAGGGAGTTTTTTATTACGTACATCCAATTCAACTTCAACTTGCTTTTTGAAGGTGACCCGGGACTTTTCGACCATGGCCTCAGCGAGAAAGTTGTTGCAAATGCGATTTACTTTTAGAAAAGTCATGTCACATTGTTCTAGGTTAAGTAGTTTAAACACTGTAACCAGAAACGTGAGACAAGGTCAAAACCGACAGAGCAAAATATCACGTACACCCTGAACAAATTCATAGATTTTTTTATATGAAATGGCCTGGTTTTTAATAAAAACTATTTTTATTATTAAAGTCCATCATGGACTGTCCATGCAATTTCACGTATAGATTACTAAAATACATATTTTTACAATCAGTAGTTACTTCCCAATTAACTTTTACAACTTTTCGTTTTAATGCATTAAAGCGATTCAGAAATTGGGAGCCTGCTGTGGGGAAATCATGATTATACCAAGGTAGCGACAATGGGGCGAAGTGAGATTTAGGGATTTTCTCCCCCGCAAATTTTTTTCACCCTTGTCAAAACGTGAACAAGTTTGACGTCGTTCTTGAAAACCACAACTCTGTTTCTGTCTCGGAAAATATTTCTTCTTTGCTGATTTCGTTTTAAAAACAGATTTTGTTGTTAACTGAAGTAAAAAATTAAGTAAATAACATTTTGTCAGATTCATTGACTTTTCAAGGGTATAATCATTTTTATATACTTTTCCAGTGTTTCTCAAACGGAGTCTTGTGTGTTCCGGGCGAAATGGATAGATGCTGCGGAGTTTGTTATTCCAGCGGATTTTGTGGAGATCTAGTCTCAAGAGGAGGAGTGAGTACAAAATCACAAACTATAGATCGAAACAATAGGAAAAACACATAATAATTTTTACAGTGTAAATTGTACCCTAATGGAAAATGTGTGATGCATAAAATGGCATTTGTAATTTTATTTGTAATTTTACTGCAGAGACAAGAAGTGTGTTGGGGAAATGGTTCACCGTGTGATCCAGACGCCCCAGAAACCGGGTGCTGTGAAGCTTGCTACTCCAGTGGAGTTTGTGGAGATGCGCTGTACAAAAAATAACACCTGATTCATCTTCATCCTCAATCCTCAATCCTCATCTCGGTTTAAAATTAAAATTGGACCAGTGCTCAATTTAATTCAATTTTTCTGGATTTTTTGGTGCTTCCTCACTTGTCAGTGTAAATAGAAGCGATACTACAAACTACAAACTGAAGCCAGAAAATTGATGGCGCAAAAATGTACTGCCGTTGTTGCTCTATCCTTTTTTGCATAAAGTTTCTATTTCCAATTCTATGTGTAATTTATGATTTGTGCCCTATCCTTTGAAATAAATTATCAACTTGTTGTTGCATTGGTTTTTTACTACATTTTGGTCATTTTTGTTCTATTTATTTCAATATCAATTTTATTTTTGATGAGATGAATTTAATTCAATTTACATATAGAAAATAGAACAGGCTAAATTCAAATTTCAAAGGTGGTCGAGGATTTTGACGCACGTCGCCTTTCAAAGGAACACTGTGCGTACTAGAGAATATTTAAAAATTAATGAAAACAGAAACAACCCAACTGGAATTTCATTGTCAGTCAGTGCAAAAGAACAGGAGAGAAAAATGGGAAATCATCAGAATAATGAGACTCATTAAATGAGTAAAATCGCAATCGTCAGACCACCCAGAAGCAAAAGTCACAAAATGAGGCAAAATGAACAAACCGGTGCTTTAATTACTGTTTTGTTTTTGTATTGCTCGTAAATGGCTAATGGTACATTGTAAACTCGGCTGATAAATCAATAAATGCACATCACACAACAAAGCACACAAACATAAACAGAACAAATCAAAGTGTAGTGCTTTGACTTGAGTTTACATTCATTCGCTCGTACTTTTTAGTACAAGTTGACTTTGATTCTTGAATCAACTAGTGCGTTTCATTTATTTCAATAGCAAATTCGTATCCATTTCCCTTGGGTTCAGTTTTCATTTGTCACCATGTGGAAAAACAGCGTGTGAGAATTGAGAAGAGAGAATAAATATCTTAGTAAATAAAAACATTTCATGTTTTATCATGCGTCATTTGTCTAGAGTCTAGAGTAGTGGACAACGGACCTTGCTAAATTAATACATTTGAATTGAATACAACTTTCATATTCAAACAAACGGCCGATTACCGTTTTCTACATATTATGTTACATATTATGTCTAATTGTTAGACCACTGCTGTTCAAATGGGATCGAACTGTCCCACATAATTTTGACCTTTGATCTGATCATGTTGACAGGTCAATTATTCTAGATTCTAGATTCTAGATTATACATTTTCCGTTGTTTGTTGCCCATTTTTCATGTTTTGCCCTCCTTTTCTCATGTTTTTAATTGCGTATTTAACTTTCCCATATTTTGTGTGTTGATCATAGCCGGACGTTTTCCAAAGTAGCTTTGCTTGTTACCATCCTCACACTTCCAGAATCAACAGAAGGATGGGGCGGCGTAAGTACCCATAAATAAAAGAACAAACAAATGAATAAATGTACAGTTTTAGATTGTAGATTTAACCAACTTTGGTGAAACGTTCTTCTTGGTCTAACTTTAACTTTAAAATGAAGGACCAGTTTTAATTGTTCATAATTCCTAATTGCTCAAGTTCAATTTTTAATTAACCCGCCGAAAAATATCAAATGCCAAAACCAGCAACCAGTAAACTACGTTATATTTTTTTTTAATACTTTTCCAGAGGTTTCCAGAGTGTTTGCCAAACGGAGCTTCGTGTACTCCAGGCTCTGCAGATACGGAATGCTGCCAAATGTGTTGGGCAGATGGAACCTGTGGAGATTCAGTAAGAGGAGGAGGAGTGAGTACAAGATGACAAACTGTGGAGCAATAACACATAATAACTTTTACAACGTAAATTGTAAATTGTACCATAATGGAAAATGTGTGATGCATAAAATGGCATTTGTAAATAGTAATTGTAATTGTAATTTTTCTGCAGAGACACTATGTCTGTATGGTAAATGGTTCACCGTGTGATCCAGACGCCCCAGACACCGACTGTTGTGAAGCTTGCTACTCCAGTAGATTTTGTGGAGACGCGCTGTACAAAAAATAACACCTGGTTCATGCTCATCCTCATCTTCATCTCCGTTTAAAATTAAAATTGGACTGGTGCTCAATTCAAGTTTTCCTCAGTTTTGTGGAGATGTACTGTACACTGTACAAAAAAAGCGAGACTCAATGCAGAAAAATGAAGGCATAAAAACCTGCTTCAGCTTTTTCTTCTTTTCCTTTAAAGTTTCTTTCTCTTTCTATTTCTATTTGTAATTTATAACTTGTGACTTATCCGTTTGAAATAAATTATGAAATTTTTATCTTGTTTTGTACTACATTTTTTGGCATTTTTATTCCATTTATTTGAACATTAATTTTATTTTTGATGAGATGAATTTAAGGCTCATGCATTTTATTCAATTTACATATAGAAAATAAAACAGGATGAGTTCAAAATTCAAAATTCAAATCCTCTTCCAAATCTTTACGGCAGAGTTTTTTGGCCGAACTTCTCCGCCCGAGGTGTAAAATGTCATGGAATTACTGCCGTAGCCATGACTATAGGCTGACATTGTTGCAATATTCCCACTCTCACCATCCGCAGGAAGACTCACAGAAGGGGCGCCGGGAGTTCCTGATTTATGTGACACTCTTGTCACCCTCGGGGCATTTCCAGGTTGAATCTGAAAATGGAAACCGAAATACCATATGAAAAATACACATGAAAAATCGGAACGTTTAGAGCATTTTTGGATTTTTAGATTTCACTCACTTCACCAAAAGAGCTGCTGTCGTTACCAAGGGCACGAAAAAATTCCCCGCTATACAAATCCGTGACCTCTTCCCAAGTCAACAGCGGCCAAAGGTCACTCGGCGCGGATTGATTTCGGTACTGAATGTAAATGAATCCGAGTGGAACAAATCCTGAAAAATCAGTAGACGCAACAAAAAAGTAGACAAACCAAACGAAGCAGGGAAATTCATTTTCATTTTTGTTGGTTTCTACGCCGATCAAAAAATAAAAGGTTTTTATTTTCACCTGCTGATTTTTCCAGTGACTGGATTTTCCGCGTCGTCTCTTTCTTGAACTCGACAAAATAGGATTTCAGATTTGCCAGACTGAAAACTTGAGGTTTTTGACATACGACGACGTTTCTTCTGAGACACGGCGCATCCTGCCACAGCCCATCGACATCCTGACTCCAGCCACTGGAAACTCTCGTCCCGTGTGGCGCCATGTGAACACACCGATTCTCCAGAGTGGAAGACGGACGCGATTCCTCCCAATTATTAAAGGGATTATTCTCTTCCCCTGCCGTTCTATTTCCGAATATCCAGCGGAAAATTGATTCATTTCCTTTGGTTTGTCGTTGTGCTCCGAGCCAAACGTTGTCCAGGATTTTGGAGTCGAGGAAAATGAGTTCGTTTAGGAACTGTTGCTGTTGGCTCGAGTCGATCGTGAGGAGTGGAATCATTTTAGAGTTTTGATCGGGAAATTCTTTGAGACATTCCGCTTCAGCCTCGGCGTGAGTGAAAAGTCGATCCAGGATTTTGAAGCATTTTTCATGTTTGTAGGCAATCCACGAGTCTCCGCAGCCAGTCACGTCGCCTTTTAAAGGGAATAAAAAACGTCGGTTTAAACATAAAATTTTCAACTATACAAAAATAACGGAATTCTTAATTGAAAATTACAACTGAAAACCGGAAACGTACTTGTAAATTCACTCTGCAGCTCAAGCGACATGTTCATCTGAAAATACTCCAATTCAGCGAGTTGGTGCTGGAGATTTATCACGGCTTCTACGGAAAATTGAAAAATACCAGATATCAGATTAGTTTATTTTTATCCAGTTTGACAATTATTGATAATTAGATTTTCAATAAAATTAAACTGCTGATGTAAAAAATTGAACCTTTAATTTCATTGTCAGCCCGTTCAAAGGAACAAGAGACAGAAATAAGGATAATGAGAAAAATCCCAATCGTCAGACCACCCAGAAGCAACAGCCGTTTTTCATTGAGCAGGGAGAAAACATCCTGGATTTTTCTGCGTAATCCATTGCCAAATCCGAAATCATAGTTGATGTCAATACGACGACGACGGCTGTGCTGATGATTACTCGTATTTTGAGAGGATTCCGCGCTGATACTTTGAGTAGTGGGTGAAAAAATATCATGGTCGTCCAAATGCGGAGGCTCGTAACCCGCCAAATCAATTTCCGGCATTTTGATGGACAATGGGAAAAAATCCAATCAAATCAAACCAAACCAAACCAAGACAATGGTAAAATATCTAAAAGTTATTCACAAATAGGCAAAAGCAAGACGTATTAAAAACGAATAAATCCAACACAACGAAACACGAGAGAATAAATGGTATAAATGAGCAGAGGAAAATAATTGTGCTTCTAGAGTCTAAATCTCAAATCTAGAATCTAGAATCTGGAGTCTGGAACAAGTGGATTATTTTTCTGCTAATCCATCTCAACTGGAAACGTGAAACTTGACGCTGGAAATTTGAAGGAGGAATGTGAAGACATAAAACGGAGAGACAAAACAAATCGCAAGTTGTCTTTTATCCACTACGAATTTTAAACGTACCATACAAAAAAAATACCACTCGTAAATAGATAAATTGAAACGTCTGCAGAATATAGAATATACGACTCAGAATCAGAATCACTATCGTCATTGATAAAGTTCAAAAGTTCTGCTGACTAAAGGCACAGGAAATTGGATCAGATTTATGGTTTTTGCAATAGGAACAAAAATGATGTATGTCTAAAAAACTAGAATTGTCTCAACTTTCACATTTTGTTATGGTTTTTATGACTCTTCTCCGTTTCCTTCTCTCGAATCTCGAATCAAATCTGCACTCTGCAAGTTGCAATTATATGTAAAATTTGGATGCTGATTTCTATCCTACTGTATTTCCTGTTTATTTTTCATGAAAATGTAGAGGAGTTAACCGCTGAGTGCTGAATGTGCAGTGTGGCGTCAGTGCAATGACTTTGAAAAATATTAGACACAAGATAAATAATATTTTTTGTACACATTTTGTAAATCTGCATTTAATTTTCTGGTTGGTTGGATTTGGAATTTGAACGCCGCTTGAAATTTTAATTTGCTTATGTGACCAACCGTGGAGCACAGTTCAAAACATTGTGCTGGTGGTCATTTGTGGTGTATTAGAAAAATCCTAAAAACGAATGGTGAATCATTCCATTTTCCAATTTTAATACCGGTTTCTGCTTTATTTCAACTTCCGTTTCAGTGGTATTCACTACTTGTGCAATGCTAACTTATTTTGCAGTTTTTTCATGTGAAGCTAAATTCAATTTACCATAATATGTTGCTATAATAAAGCAATATATTTTTGTTTATGGATATCTCTGTCTCGGTCTCCGTACTCATTAAAGTCCGCAACCCGAATCCTCTTGTACCTTAACCCATTAACGACAAAGTTTAGAAAATTACTGTACTTGAAATAAACACAATACAAAACACAAAGCTGGATACAGAGTAGACAGAAACTTTCGGGGAAGGTTTCCAGCAATGTTTCTACAACTATCGAATAGTTGGGGTTTGTTTAAGACATGAAAGTATGAAAGGAATCAAACTTGTGCAACCTGAATGCGGATTGTTCATTGTCAGTGTCAGTGTCAGTCTACTTGGTTCATCAAGGGTGATTTGTTGGTACATTTCAACGCCGTTTGAAATGTTAATGTAGTGATTACGAGCATTTGTACTACAGCAATGTTATACAAATTTGATCATCTCTTCACCAGCTCTGATTATAATAGGATAACAATAACATTGTGCACCAATTCACATTACACATTCTTGACATTGACATGAAACATTTCCTCCTCTATTGTTCTTTATGTAACATGAATGATTACAAATTCTGGGCATCGACTTGATGTGATTTTTAGTAAAATTCCCCACTCTTTATTCAAAGATAACTTTTGTATTTTGTTTTTGAAACTCAATTCAACTCAAATTCAAATTCAGTCGTCTCTTATCTCTTATATAAGGTTTAATTATTGTTTATGAATTACCTGTGATTAAAATGGGCGACTACCGCTTACAAAGCACGAGAAGATGGACGAACCAAAGAATCTCTCTGTTATTAAACCAACAAGCTGTTTTGCGCTCTACCATAAACATTATGGAACTTTTATATCGTCCCGTTGTTAAGGCAACGTTCTCAATATTATATTCATTGTTAAAAACCACTTTAAAAATTACTCCGACGTACCTATTTCCGAGTTTAGAGTGATAAAATTCAGAGTACGTCAAATGCCAAAATATATCTCAATTGGACTTTGACAATAAAATGCTGAAACAATTTTTAAAAGCATTCAAAATTATGGATACCTTTTTGGGGAGGCACAAAATTCTACCCGCGATTTGTGGTTTGACAGGCTTCAGCCTTCTCTAAAATTTTCGAGACTTTGAACGTTGCTCGTGAATTTAACGCTCGAACGGATTTGAACGCCGTTTGAAATTTTAATGCTTTAATTTAGCGATGATAATCTGCAGTTACTATTCGTTCAATGAAGTTATTTGTACTACGACAGAAACATCATAAAGAAAAATCGTAAACATCGTTAGATGAATACGCAGTTTCACTGCCAATTTTCTGCTTTATTTCTACGTCCGTTTCAGTGAAATTTGTACATCTCTTTATGATCTTTATGCAATAACTGATTTTATAATTTTTTAATGTGAACCTCCATTGAACTTGGAGCTCTATGGTTTTTATGGACGATCAACTATCGCTTACCGCTTTAAAAGAACGAGCAGATTGACCACATTTCTGAGGACAAAATCAATAAAGTTGAGTGTAGACATTCGTTCCATGTGATGAAAACCCCCGACTTTTATCCCCACATTTCGAACCCGCTTCACTTCCCTTTTAAATTCAGGCCAGAATAAAAAAACTGCAGCATTTTGATGATCGTTCGAGTCGAGAGAAAGAGACGGCGTTGCTCTGGCTGTTGGTTTGTACTTAGATTGGGATTTACATCGAGCTGCGAGGAGGCAGGAATTTTTGAGTCGTTCTATTTTTTTGGGCACAGCAAATGCTTTTTCATTTGTGATTGTGTACAAGAGAGAGACAAGAAGAGCGATATATCCAGAGAAAGCGGTGAGAAGTGGATGCTCCTCAAATTTCCGAATGGTGAAGAAACATCCAAAAATCGCAATAGCAAGGCAGACAATTTTGAAGGAGAAAATGCAGAACGGGAAACAACGGTTGAAAAGTTCAATGCAGAGCTCGAGTTCTTTCATATCCTTCAAAATCTGGCGAAGAGACTGATTCCGATCCCGTTTTGAATTGCGGCATTCACTGGCACTAGTTATTTCTGCTGAAGTATGCTTTCGATTAACGGTGCCCGCAGAAATAATTAGCCTTCTACAAAGTGAGGAATATCGGTCATTCGTAAAAATAGCCGAGTAAAATGTGCATAAAAAATATTACAGTTCTTGATTTTTCTGTTACCTGAGACAATTTTCAAGACGATGGCATTTTCCCTCACATTTGTCCAGGAATTGCAGTTGAGTGATGATGAAAATGTAAACGAAGGATGTAGCAACTACAAAAATCAACCCTTCCAGTCCCAGCAAAATCAAGTAGATGCTCCAGATTTTGTACTCATCCGGAATGACCGTGTACAAAAGTTGAGGTCGACTCGGGTCAATTCCCAAAACAATCACGATGAAAACTCCACTCCCACCAATTACGAAACTCAATGTCCGAGCCAAAAGCTCCTGAAGAGAATAAAGAAGCGGCCACTTGAAAATGGGCCGAATCTTTGTCTTTGTGGAATTCCTTCCTTCGAGCGCCATCTGCTGGTTATTGTGTTCTGTAATTTACAAATTAAAAATTCACAATGTAAACAAAAGTCGATAGTATGGGATAGTTGAAAAAAATAAAACATCATTTTACATGTTTTTAGCTCATTTTTTGCTTTGGTAAATTTTAGTCAACTTTTTCATACCGTAATTTTCTTTTAATGTTGATGCTGATTTTGAAAATGGCGTTGACTCTTCATCTGCATCATGATTATTTTTTTGACTTTCATGTTGATTTCCACTTTCATTTCCCAATTTGTCTTGAGTTGGTTTAAAAACGTAGTTGACGATGATGACGACATCGACCGGACGCGCCAAAAAGAGGAGGTAGCCGCAAACGTAGGCAGTCAAGTAGCCGACCGTGAGAATAAGGTGCAGGATGAAATGATCCCATCGGAAATATCTTTGACCGTCCAGATATTTTGGCTGCAGAACCGACTGAACAATTCTGCCGAAAACGTATAGCCAATGGCAAATCGCAGAGCAGTAGAAAAATTGCCAAATGCACAATTTCAATCCATTCCTTTGATTTTCTAGCCGAACTCCGACTTGGCTCGTTTCTTTTTCTATGTCAATGTGGATTTGGATCGGGAGAACATTCAAATATGAGAGGATTTTTAGGTACTGAAAATTCCACTGGTTTTCTTCAAATGTCAACATTTTGCTTGTAGACATGGATTTTTCGAATCCTTTTTCCTTTGGTGACTGGTGACTGGTGACTGTTTTGAAGGAGCTGAAAGTGAAGACTGGAGACTGGTATGAGTTGCGCTGGAAAATTGTTGCTCAATTAATGTGGATACGGGAAATACAGATAAATACGAATTGAGTATTGAGTATTGATCATTGAGCATTTGGCATGGGCGAAGAAAGAAAAGTGGAGAAAGATATAAAACAGTATTTATTTTCGTAATCGCAGTAGATCGATTATTTTTGTTCTAGACTCTTTACTTTATACTTTATAGTCAAACTACAATAATAAACATGCATATACGAGATATATAGGATTTTTTAGAATTTTATAACCTCAGCCCATTGATTCCCGCTGTCTACATATTTTGGCTCCTTTCCGTTCTCCGTTTCGGTTTTCGGTTTTCGGTTTTGAATGCATATCAATCAAGTTGTTGATGTCTTTTGCCAATTGGTTTTAGTTATTTATCACTTTGCTTTGGCTCGATTTGGCTGGGCGGAATTTATCTCTTGCTCTAATGTGCTGTAAATGCCAAGTTCCAATTTAACAATTTCCAGTTGAATTCGGAGTCCATCCTGAATGTTAAATGTTCAAAGGTTAAAGTTGAGCGACAATCTCTTTTCTCTTTTCCGTATCTTTCATTATTCAACTCCCAATTTTCTTCTTGTGGAATTGAGCTGAATCGCAAATTGGCCGTTCATGTTATCTCGATTCTCGAGTTCACTGCCCACTGTTTCCGCATTCTGAATTCCGCATTCCGCATTGACCATAGAAATCGTAAATCGCAAACCAGAAACAACACGGTAAAAACAATGTGGCAGTTTAAAATTGTGCAAAACAAGTATCAAATCGCTCTGTAGGATTAAATACAAAGCTGAATTCAAACCACAGTGACTACTGCATACTGAATACAGTTTGTAGAATCGTCTCCTATTTTACTTTTTGTAATGGTCTTTATGACTCTTCTCCGTTTCCTTCTCTCGAATCTCGAATAAAATCTGCACTCTGCAAGTTGCAATTTCATTTAAAATTTAAATGCTGATTTCTATCTTAGATATTTCCTTGTTTTTCCTGTTTATTAGTCATGAAAATGTAGAGAAATTAATGGATTTATAATTTATAGCCATGGCTAGAAAAAACAAACTCATGAGTCAGCACTTACAATACAAAACACAAAGCTTAATACAGACTAGACAGAAACTTTCGGGGAAGGTTTCGGGGAATGTTTCTACAACTATCGAATAGTTGGGGTTTGTTTACAACCTGAAAGGAATCAAGTTTGTGCAACCTGAGTACTGATTGTTCGTTGTTAGTGCCAGTGTGCTTGGTTCGTCAAGGGTAGTTTGTTGGTAGTTGGTACATTTCAACGCCGTTTTAAATGTTAATGTAGTGATTAAGAGCTTCCGAGCCATAGCAACTGCAAAACTTGACTAAAACTGATTAAAATACTATAACATTGTGCCTAAATGCACATTACACATTCTTGACATTTGACATGAAACATTTCCTACTTTATTGTACTTGATGTAACATGAATGATTAGCAATTCTCTATACCGATTTCATGTGATGTTTTAGCGCCATTCTTAGAACCATTCTTTATTCAAAACTAATTTTGTTGTTTTTGAAACTCAATTCAACTCAAATTCAAATTCAAAGTCCTCTCTTATGTAACACTTAATTATTGTTTATGATTTATGAATTACCTCCGTTTGTATTGAGCGACTACCGATTACAAAGCACGAGAAGATGGACCAACCAAAAAATCTCTCTGTTCTTAAACCCGCAATATGTTTTGCGTTCTACCATAAACATTAGGTAGGTTTGTTGTCCCTATGCAAGTTTATGGCATAAAGTTTAGAAAAACACTTTGCATAATTGAACCAATCCAAATAAAATTTCCAACCCAGAAAAGAAAAAGTGAAGGGAGAAAATGGACATTTCCTGAAAAGGTTAAAGGGTGAAAAGGATTTAAATTTGTGCGGAAATGTTTCCCGCAATGTTTCCACAATTATTCCTTCGAATTATAAAATACGTTTTAGAGCTAGAAATGCCTGCCACATGTCGAAGCAATTTCAAGTGTAAATGTCACACAAGCAGAATTCTCAAAGCTCGAAATTACAAGTTTAGATATGAAAAGAGATTTCTATGGGTGAATGGGTAATGCCATTTTATTATGCAGTATACAGTAAATCAGGATTAAAATGGCCTCGAGTTGATGAGAAATTACTGAGAGTCGAGAGTCGATAGTCGAGAATTGAGAGCCAAACCAAAACAATAATGACAATGCAAATAACATCCCGTTGCTATGGCAACATTCTCAAACCAAGTTGTTGTTAAAAACCTCTTCCAAATTTACTCGCGCATATTTCCGAGTTCAAAGTGATAAAATTCAGAGTATGCCAAAGGTCAAAATATTATGTCTCTTTTGGAATTTGACAATAAATTACCACAAATTTTTGAAAGCCATTCAAAATTATGGATACTTTTTTTGGAGGCACAAAAACGCAGTTTGTGGTTCCACAGGCTTCAACCTTCTCTAAAATTTTTGATACTTTGAACGTTGCGCGTCAACTTAACGCTCAAACGGATTTGAACGCCGTTTGAAATTTCAATGCTTTAATTTCGCGACAACGAACTTAAGTTTTAAATCCTTCAGTCAAGTTATTTGTACTATTTCAGAAATATGCCAAAGATAAATCGTTAACATCGCTAGATGAATATTATGCATTTTCAGTGCCAATTTTCTGCCTCTACGTCCGTTTCAGTGAAACCAGAAATTTACCTTTCTTTATGTAATAACCTGTTTTGTACTTTTTTATTCAATTTAACTTGGAGCTTTATATGGCTTTTATGGATGATCGACTACCGCTTAGAAAGAACGAGCAGATTGACCACATTTCTGAGGACAAAGTCAATAAAGTTGAGCGTGGACATTCGTTCCATGTGATGAAAACCCCCGACTTTTATCCCAACATTTCGAATCCGCGTCACTTCTCTTTTCAATTCAGGCCACAACAAACCAACGGGAACATCTTGACTATGGTTCAAGTTGAGAGAAATAGACTGCGTTGTAGATGGTTTGGATTTGAATTTGGATCGAGCAGCAAGAAGGAAGGACTTTTTGAGCCGTTCCATATTTTTTGGCGCAGCAAATGCTTTTTCATTTGTGATTGTGTACAAGAGAGAGACAAGTAGAGCCGTATATCCAGAGAAAGTGGCCAGAAGTTGATGCTCGTCAAATTTTCGAATGGTGAAGAAACATCCAAAAATCGCAACAGCCAGACAGAGGATTTTGAAAGAGAAAATGCAGAACGGGAAACAACGGTTGAAAAGTTCAACGCAGAGTTCAAGTTCTTTCATCTCCTTAAAAATCTGGCGAAGCGGCTGATTCAGTGTCAGATTTTGATTTGGAGTCGGATTCGGATTCTCGCGTTTACTGAGTATTTCTGCTGAATTTGGCCTTGGGTTAACAAAGCCAGGAGAACGGATGCGCCGTCTAGAAGATAGGAGATTAAAATTAACCAGTGATAAAAATAACCGAGTAAAATAGGATTCTCTAGGAAAGTAAGTCATTTGAGCAACGAAAGTTTTTGGATGATTCTTTTACCTGAGACGACTGTGGATGCGTTGACATTTTTCCTCACACTTGTCCAGAAATTCCAGTTGAATGAGGATGACAAAATAAGCGAATGAAGCTACAAGTACAAAAATCAATCCTTCCAGTTCAAAGAAGATGAAATAGATGCTCCAGTTTTTGTACTCGTCCGGAATGACCGTGTACAAAAGTTGAGGTCGACTGGGGTCAACGCCCAAAACAATCAGGATGAAAGTTCCACTTCCACCAAGTACAAGACTCAATGTCCGAGCCAAAAGTTCCTGAAGCGAAAAAAGTAGCGGCCACGTGAAAATTGGACGAATCTTTGACTTTGCGGAATTCTGTCCTTCGAGTGCCATCTGCTCGCCATTGTGTTCTGTAATTTACAATTTACAATTCACAATGTAAAACACATAATACTCAATAGTACAGGGATAGCTGAAAAAAATAAAACATCATTTTACATGTTTTTAGCTCATTTTTTGATTGGGCAAATTTTAGCTTTTTCATACCGTCATTTTCTTTTAATGTTTATGCTGATTTTGACCTTGAATCTGGCGTGGACTCTTCATCTGCATCACCGTTTTGATTTTGGCTTTGGTATTTTTCGTCCTTCTCCGGTTCAGCGTCATCTTCAACATCAGTTTTTTTTTACTAAAAACGTAGTTTAAGGTGATGATGACATCTGTGGGATGTGCCAAAAAAAGCAAGTAGCCGCAAACGTAGGAGGTCAAGTAGCCGACGGTGAGAATAAAGTGAAGGATGAAATGATCCCATCGGAAATATCTGTGGCCGTCCAGATATTTTGGCTGGAAAATTGACTCAACGAGTCTGCCAAAAATGTAAATCCAATGAAAAATCGCCAAGCCGTAGAAAAATCGCCAAATCCAAAGTTTCAATCCATTCTTTCGATGTACAAAACAAATTTGACTGGTTTCTTTTTCTTTTTCTCCATCAATGTGGATTTGAATCGCGAGAATATTTAAGCGTGAGAGGATTTTCAGGTATTGAAAATTCCACTGATTTTCTTCCGCTGTCAACATTTTTCTGGTAGTATTTGATTTTGTGAATACTTTTTCGTTTGGTGACTGGTTTGAAGGAGCTGAAAGTGAAGACTAGAGACTAGAGACAGAAGTGAGCTGCGCTGGAAAATTGCTGCTCAATTAATCCTGTAGATACGGGAAATAAATACGAATTGAGTATTGAGCATTGAGCATTGATCGTTTAGCATTGGAGAAAAATTAAAAGTGGAGAAAAATATTAAACAGTATTTATTTTCCTAATCGCAGTAGATCGATTATTTTTGTTCTAGACTTTTTACTTTATACTCGATGCTCGATACTCAAACTACAAAAACAAACATATATGTCGAATACAGCACATACGCGATATATTGGATTTATTAGAATTTTATAACCTCGGCCAATTGATTTCTGCTATCTACATATTTTGGCGTCCATTCCGTTTTCAGTGTCGGTTTTCAATGCATATCAAACAAGTTGCTTATCTTTTTTGCTGATTGTTTTTATTTATTTATCAGTTTGGCTGGACTCGGTTTGGCTGGGCGGAATTTATCTCTTTCTCTAATGGTTTGTAAATGCCAAGTTTCAAGTTACCGATTTCCAGTTGAATATAAAGTGCCGAGTCAGTTCTGAATGTTCAATGTTGAAAAGGTTAAATTTGATCGACAACCGCTTTTCCCGTTTCCATATCCGCATCTTTTATATTCAACTACCAATTTTCTTCATTAGCAATTGAGTTGAATTGCAAATTATCCATTCATGTTATCTCGATTCTCGAGTTCAGTGCCCACCGTTTCCGCATACAGCATCGACCATGGAAATCGTAAACAACATGCAGTAAAAATGCGATATATTTTCACATACTAAAGCCAATACCAATTTTTTGCGACCACTATCAACTATTATCTTTCACTCTCCCTCCGTTGCTTAGATACCAGATACTACAAAAAATACAGCCAAAACAAGAATAACAAAAGGAATAAAAATCAGAAACCTGTTGTTGTTGCGTTGCTATGGCGTCTCAAGGGGACTTTTGCAGTGCAGTGTGATACTAATTGGAATTTAGAATTTTTAATCATTTTTTGGAAGCCACAAAACTCTACCCTCTACGTGGGAAATGTGGTTTTGTCAGGCTTTAAATTAATCAAACATTTTGATGCTTTGCAATCGGCTTTACTTTGCCGTTCATCATTCCACATTTCCACATTGCAGTTGTACATTTATTTATTGGTTGATTGGTGGATTTGAACGCCGTTTGAAATTTTAATGCTCTCATTTTCGGACACCTTGTAAAAGTTAGTGAAGTTTGGGCCAAGGTAGCGAAAAGAAATCAAAATAAATGTGAGGGATCGGCTCCCCCGAGAAATGACGTTATCGCAGCATTTAGTGAAAAAAATGAGCAACTTGAACCAGGTGCATGGCAATCCGTATGTTTTGGATTGTGGGGCGTGATTAAGTGATTCGTGACGTCAGTGGCATCAGCGCTTTGATTGGCTGACGATTTAACACTATTTTAATGCATTCCCAAGTAAACAAAACTTTGGCTTGAGCGAGAAAAATTTCAAGCGACGTCGAACTTCAACAAATTTTTTAATTTTGTGCTGAAATTCGAAGCCGTTCAAAACTTTTTTTGCTCAAGTCAAAGTTTTGATTATTTGGGAATGCATTAAAATAGTGTTAAATCGTCAGCCAATCAAAGCACTGATGCCACTGACGTCACGAATCACTTAATCCCGCCCCACAATCCAAAACATACGGATTGCCATGCACCTGGTGATTTATTTTGATTTTTGACTCATGCTCACAGTCAGTTGTTGTTTTAATCTCTTTAAAATTATCAATAAATTTTGTGGATAATTTCAAAATTGTAGGTGCAAATCGTGATCAATGGCTTCCGTGAGCATGAATATTTTCTCCTGGATGAGATTTACCTCGTCAGTGGTAAAGAGTTTGAGAGTGTGGATGAAATCAAGGAATTTGTTGATGAATACCTCTCTGAAAATACAAAGTAAGGACACGCTGATGATTAAGGATTGAATTGTGGATTGAGAATGCACAATATTTTGTCGTATGCTGACTTAAAAATAACTATTAGTACCAAAATATATTGAAATGAAATAAAATTGAACCACGACAACCAAAATTGATTGAAAGATTTGTATACTGAACTATAAAGTGGAATAAATTAGTTTCGATTGTTTGTTGTTAAAAAGTAAGTTTTTGGTGACAGGGAATTTTGACGCCGTTTATACATTTATATTTTCTTGGTTCGACTTTGCAATCCAATGGAACAATATTCCTTGTTTCACCAATACAAAACCAATGAACGAGAGTGCTGGGAAAATTCTTTCATTTAAATTTCATGTTTTGTCAGGTCTTTCATACTGAGTAGAGAAAAAAGTCAAGAACGAAGCAGTATTTTTTCGTACATTAAAAGTAGGAAAACATTTATTTTTTATTTGAATCTTGTCTGAAAAAAACAACTTAAAAAATATTGACAATTGGTTTACAAAAAAAACAATTTATTTCTTGTTTACTTTTTTCCTTGAAAATATGAGGATGATTTTCAGGTTCATGATTTCGGATAGTTTCTGCTAGTTGTACCCAATATCCACATCCATTCCGTTTTCCCTGCAAACAAAAGGTTCTTCATTCTTCATTCGTCTGATTGCTGAAATGAGCCGTCAAGTCACTTTTAATCTTAAACCTACGGCCAAGAGTCGGACATTTTTCCTTCTTCTCCTACCTGTGAATGTTGTGTTCATGCCGACGGACACAACCTTTCCAAATGGTTCGATATTCACACAGAGGAAATGAGCAAGCATACATTTTCACTCCCTTGTGCGTCAGAACATGACCTTTTAAATTGATTTTAGTTTTGGCTGCGTAATCACACTGCGGCTCTTTGCATTTGTATGGTCGGAAGTTGGGGTCAGAGTGCACTTGTTTTAAATGTTGTTTAACGGCTTTTCTCGTTTTTCCTCGGAACGGACAAAGTTCACATTTGTACCGTCGCTCCTCACTGTGAGTCTTCAAATGAAGAACAAGAGCATTTTTATATGTAGAACGAAATTCACAGGATTCAAATGAACAGGTGAAGGGTTTTTCATCCGAATGCTTCCGTTTGTGTTTTTCAACATCTGCTTTTGTTTTGGCTTCAAAATTACAATTGGGCTCGTCACATTTGAAGAATTTTTCAAGAGTGTGACACTTGATGTGAGCCAAAAGATCTCCTTTTCGTTTAGCAGAATATTCACAAAGTGGGCATTGAAATGATGGGCGCTCTTCGCCCTCTTTCGGCTCATGAGTCAATTGGTGTTTCTTGATGTACGAAGCATAGGCTGTTGAATATTCACACTCGGGCTGTGGGCATTTGAACGGTTTTTCCTTTGTGTGGGTTCTCGAGTGCATAAGAAGAGAACCGGAGGTGGCCGTGACGAAAGAACAGGATTCAAATTGACAAACAAATGGTTTTTCGCCCGTGTGACGTCGCATATGCTCGTCTAGGTGTGGTTTTCTCTTAGCAGAGTAATTGCAATTGGGATGAGCACAGATGAACTTTCGTTCATCAGAGTGGATTTTTTCATGTGTCTTGAGAGTTGGCTGGTCTTTTGCAGCGTAGGTGCATCCAGGATGTGGACATGGACAAGGTCGAGAGGATGGCCGACAGGATTGAACGACATGGACATTTTCCACGTGCCTTTGAACAACCTGTTTCCATTTTGACTTGAAAGGGCACTCGGGGCATTTGAAGGGCTTTTCCTCCGAATGAACCACCAAATGCTGTTTGTAGCTCCATATAAATCTCGTTGAATAAGGACAGATGGCGCACTGGTATTTGTGCTTGTACTCTAAAGCAGCAACTTTGTCTTCTCCTCTCATTCTTTCTACCGACTTGATTCTAAATACTATGCCGACCAAGGGAAAATCAAAGTTTGGAATTTGATTTGTACACAGACAATAGACAATCTCAATCCAGAATTCAGAATTCAGAACTTACATTGTTGAAGGCTTGCAAAAAATTACGCGTCAAATAATATCTTTTACTTCTTTTGCCGACTATAGTTCAAAGTCAAATACTGCTGAAAAACTTTGTTAGCTGTTTTTATGTTGTAATGCAGCGGGCGAACGTATTTAATTTTGTTGTAAGTTTAAATTCCAGTTTCACACAACCCAACTTTCACACGTAAACTTTCAGAGGGGCTGTCAAATGCTTTGAATTTTGACTGCTGCTGGTAGATTATATATTGTAGATTGTAGATGTTACAAAGCTTGGAATAAATAACTTGCAACACTTTTGTCCAAATTTCCAATGTCCAAAGATTCAAAGACAAACGGAGCACAAATTCCAATGGATTTTCTCACACGACTTTGTCACAAGCATAAATATTGAGAAATTTTGTTTATTTGAAAGGCAAATAGTTAAGAGCTGTGTGGTATGTTGAATGTTGTAATGAAAGGTTGAGAATTGAGAATGGAATGAATCGTAAATGTAAGTAAAGAGAAAGGATAAATTCCAAGCTCCAAACTTTCACACCACTCCACAGACAAGCTATTTCAAATAAAAAGAAAGGAAATTTCTGGAATTGAATTGGATTGAAAATAATCCTTTTTGGGGTATGGATTTGTCAACTCCTAGGAAAAAATCTAAAATCTAAAGTATGACAAATAAAACGAAGCGAGTTTTTGTTATGGAAATTTCATACATATTTATAATTTCCAACTTGGAAATTTGTTGGGCAAATAATAATCACAACAATAATTATTATCCTTTTCTGCATAATGCTTAATCTTGTCCACAATTTTTTGTTTCAGTTGACAGTTGACATTACTTGAACTTTGTCCGACATCCGGTGAACGGTCAAATTGGCATGACAGGAAACATGTGTGTTTTCCATCTTTTAGTTATTGCTTGTACATTGTACATTGTAGATTGTCGACATGGACAATTTAGTCTCCGTGTCATATTTCATGTTTCCGGCACTCAAATATTTATACACGTTTTGACAATTCACACTGAAGCATACTGTAGAAATCAGAAATTAGACATGTGGAAAATTCCCGTGCATAAATATTTTGTGCGTGTGAAATGTGAAACATGAATTGAATTTCCTCTTCCAGCGTCAGCATTTTATTTATCTACAATCTACAATATGCTGTTGATGCTGCATAAAATATAAAATTACGGCAGATTTGCTGATGCATATGTTTGCAATTTACAATTTACAATGTACAAACACAAAATCAAACGTCCAACAACTAACAACTCACAGGCAGCGTCAGGACGAGAGACGAGAAAAGTGCGGACTTTGCACATTTTTGTTTGTATTTTTTTCTGTCTCTCTTCCATCTCTGAAATTTGACTCGGTTTGGCTCCTCCGTTTTTCGTTCTCTTTTCTGACTTGTAATTACGTAATCATTCAGTCTGTTTCAGATGTTGCGTGTACAATAATATTCGTTCCTTTCTTGTCTGTTGTGTAAAAAGGCCAAGGACAGAACTCAGAATCACATTGTCTGTTACTGTGTCCTGGTGTAGACAGGAATTTGAAAGTTTATTATACACGTACTCAGCTATCTTTCGCCGTTCAAGTTGTTATTTTTATCTGTCCCTAATTATTATTTCCTCCTCTGTACATTGTGTATTTCCGTAATTTTAAAGTCGTATTTTGGATCCAACTCCATTATTTCTCTCTCGTCAAAATGGCATTCAAGCAAGGCGACATTATTGATCTGGATAAAATTGGCAAAGTCATCGTGCAAGAAGTAAGTAAATTTAATTTCATTCCACTGTCAACTATGAATTGTCTTTGAAAGTATTCGTGTAATTTCAATGGATTTGTGATATTTTGGGGCTTGGATTGATCACTAAAATGCAAAACTGATTCAAAATCTACACAGTTTCTTTTGATTTTTAACGCAGCCAGAACTGGATGTGTTCGACGTTGTTTGGAAAATCAAACGTCTTTCCATAGACAACCGTGAAATTTCCTCACCCACATTTAAATCACCAAAAACTGGAACTGAGTGGTAATTTTAAAAATGACAAATGACAATTTATCAGTATTGTGTATCGTGCCAAATGGTTTTTGCTATTAACTTTTTTTCTGTTCTCTCCTTTCATGTCATTGAAGGAGTGTAAATGTTGGACCTGCGCTATCTGTTTCGAGGATTTATATCAGTCTGAAATTAGAAAAGGCTCAGACTGGTTTTCCGGTTCAAACTACCTGGGCTCTTCACTTTCTTAATTCTGAAATGAAGGTCAACCAAGGTAACTCTTATACCTAATTCTACTGTTTGTAGCCAGATTTTGTTTTTTTGTTCTAATAATAGATCCAGTTTGACTTTTTAACCAATATCGTTGAGGAGGAGAAACGCTTACATTAATGAGGTACACGTCGCATTTGATGTAACGAAATGTTTCTAATTTTTATCTACATAGGTTATTCCTACAGCCTCAATTTCACCAGTGATGGACAATCGATCCATCCTTTTATGTTGAATAAGAATTCATTCATGAAAACTGATAATGGTTACATGTCGGATGACGGATCCCTTAATCTTCTTATTCGAATCACAATACATACAGCTGAAGCAACCAACTTGGCAATATCAGCATCTGATGCTGTAAATTTGGTTACGGGTGATCAACAATGTCAATACAAGTCAATTTTGGAAAATGGTGAATTTTCCGACCTGACAGTGGCGACCAACACGAGAGCTTTTCCAGCATCAAAAATAATTTTGGCAGGTACATTAAATCATCAACCTCGGTATTTGATATTTAAATTTAGGCGCAATACTCAATACTCAATACCCAGGCTCTAGGCAAAATGCAGATGGTGCTCTACGAAAATCAAGACTACTTAATTTTTTTGGGGCCTACTGTTTCTGATTTTTATTTACAAAATCTGTGTTTGCATGCTTCTTTTTTCGGCTTTTGCACCTGGTTGCATTTTTGGCTTTGCAACGGCACATTTTGTGCATGCCCAATGCCCAAGACCCAATACCACTACCGTTTCTTCCTGTTTTTGTTATCCAGGTCAAAGTCCAGTGTTCAGGACCATGTTCTTGTCGGATATGCTTGAGTCAAAGGAAAACGTGGTCAAGATTGAAGATTTCTCTGATGAAACGGTGAAAGGGCTTTTAGAATTTCTCTACACGGGCAACACGGATTCTCTGGAACAAGATGTTGTGGAGCTGCTCAAGATCAGTGAAAAATATCAGGTTCTCAGTTTGAAGAGAGAGTGTCAACAAATTCTGATCCACCAGTTAAAGAAAGATAATGTGATTGAACTGTTCATGTTGGCTGGTCTTTATAATGCATCAGAACTCAAGGCACAAGCTCTTGCATTTACAAAGCTGTAAGGATTTTTAATTTTCTACCGTCTTAATAATCATCAGAAACATTTTCTACAATTCCATTTGCTTACATTTTCCTATACATTTTTAGGTTTATAAATTTATTTTGTACTATGATTTCATGTATTGTAGATACAAAAAAGAAGTTGCAGACACTGAATCTTTTACCGAAATGAAGAAAAGTCATCCCGAAATTCTCCTAGACTTGTATTCAGGATTTGATTAACATTGAAAATGCTAAAAAACTTCAATTCATCTAAAATCAGTGTTGCAATTTAAAGCACAAAAGGCAAATTGTGATTGTAATCCAAATGATGCTTCTATGACATGAAATAAATAAACATTTTATGGTTTTAAAGTTTTAAAGGTTTTCATAGTTTCTTTTATTATTCCTGTAGTTTTTTAATGCCCTTGTCCTTTCAATTTCAAACACGGTAGATGAGCACCAAAACAGACATGAGTCAGTTTTTCTCAGTTTTCAGTCACTTTTTTGTCTGCATGGAAATCATATTTCCCTTCACCGTTTTTAGGGTAGCGCAGAGCAGCAAGCTACCCTATTAGCCTGACCAGATCCGTCTGTCATCACGAAGCCATTTCATTGGCTTAGAGAATCCGTGACGTCATAACTAGACAAAACGGGGCAAAATCCAGACAAATCGGGACAAATCGGGACAAAATCGGGACAAAATCGGGACAAAATCGGGACAAAATCGGGACAAAATCGGGACAAAATCGGGACAAA
>JAQGBH010002472.1:0-24408 GCA_034698265.1 Sminthurinus aureus | reverse complement strand
CCATCTATAAAAAAAAATATAGAAAAAATATTGACATGTATAGACAATCAAATGTAATAATAAAATGTATAACAAAATTACACGATTTTATATAGAATAGAGATATGATAAAAATACATAAAAAACGAGGAATAATACACCAAGATTAATTACTTAAAGTCTTCAAATTAAGATATCAATGTGTCACATTTGATGATGATATTCATTATTATATTTATAATATGATGACCAAGTATCAAAACAGATATATTATAATTTATAATGTAATCTATAATACAAAATATAAAAAAGATATGTGAAAACAAACCTTTCGAGAACCGTGATATGGAAAGACGAGGAGATCTTTTCCCATATTAAAGCAGAACCTTTGATTAGAGGATAAGAGATCTAGATCAATGTTGGATTCTTCAGGCACTGAAGAGTTCATAAAGGGTTGATCTTGTGACCCAGGACTTGTTTGACCGTGTACACTCCCTTCGTCAGAGTCTGGCGACTCGGAAATGGTGACGAAGGAGAGGCGTACAGGCGGGGTAGTTGTTCCAGGTGAGGGAGAGCTAGAAAATACAATATTATGAATTATGATGAAATGACATTAAATATACAGAGTTTATCTATAAAGTTTCATTGTTTACCATTTTTAAATTCTTCTTTTACACTGCTTTAAGTGTCTACAGTATATTTTATAATATTGTTTTATAAACACTATACAGAATGTATGTAATAAAACAACAAAAAGACCATGATCCTTTAGATTTATTTATTTATAATCGTATAATATATTTGATCATCTTTGTCAACTCTATAACAAAATTGAAAATCCATCATCATATAATTTTATTTACAAACAACCAATTTTGAAACATTTTCAATCCCTCAAACATACATACATGACTCATTTGTTGGACAAGAAATAAAATAATTTATAGGTTTTAAATATTGTAGATAAATATTAAATGGGTGTTTTACCTATTTGCTACGTAGGTCACAGGTCTAGCTGACCGAGAAAAGTCCACGGCCGAAACTAGACGGTATGTACCTTCTCTGGTTGAAAATTGAGACTTCAGAGAGTCCGAGACATTTGGCTCTCCACAATTCAACGACGTCATGTTGACATGTCGACATGGAATAGGTTAAACTCCTTGTCAGTTTATTTTAAATCTTTAAATTTTATTTTCCATTTCTAATTAACCTCTTTCAACACTAAAATAATAAATTCAAAGACAAATCAAGTCAAATTTACATTCTCGTTACAATTGTCAACTCTAATGTTATCGCCACAACATTAGAACTTAGAACTACAAGGATCGTACAAAACACTCCACCACCTCAAATTTCCAACGCTGTATGCCACTCACAAAATTACAACAGGAATGTTTTTCATTAAATACAAGTCTACATTTGAATAATGATTAAATAACTGTAAAATTTATAATGAAAATTTCCTTTAAATTGCTTTATACATTTACATGTGTATAAATTTCTAAAACGCTGTCTTGTAAATATCACTACAAAACTGCAAAGAAACTTTTTCAGTATTTTTGTATGTGTGGCAAATCGGAGCCAGTTGCAGCATAAATATGACCCATCATTTCAAAGTTTCCAAGGTCTAACAACAGATGTCTAGTTGTCCAGAACTCGTAGGAATCACCTCCTCTGGATGAATTAATTGAATATGTACACGGAAACACTGCATGAATAAAATACACGTACTTTTTTATCATGTACAATTATATCTGTTTTGTCCTACACTCTTCAGGACTTCAGTAAAACATTGGCTACTTTCTTTAGATCCAAAATTTAACTGTTTAAATGGCAGTAGTATAACAATATATGTACATGACTTTTGACTTCCCAATTTTCATCAGTACTTTTATGTACTTTACACATAGCATATTGATATATATTCTGTAAACATTGAAAAAAACCGGCTCCTATATGCAGTATTTTACTACACAATTTTTTGGTTTCTTTCAATAAACCTTTCATTTTATTGTCCCTTTTTGGCGTATAATCATGATGTAAATGTTTATCATATCATAAAATAAAATAACTAACTACAAAAAAATGAACTTTAAAACAACTATATGAAGAAGCACATAATATATGCACAGAGCACAGCTTAGAGAGAAAACATTGCCGACTTCATTGCCGGGGAGTTTGTGGAGCACGTCAAAGTGAGGAGCGAGCTGGTATTTCTATGTTCAATATTTTTTATAAAACTGACTCAAATTTGCAATTGTCACAAATGTGTGTAAAAATTTATATTTACAACATTTATGGTATACGCAAAATGCACATATAGAATATAGAATATAACAGAGTGTATGTACTACGTACAAAAAAGCACGTATTTTCTATTTTCATGACGGCAACATGTTAGAATATTATCGTTTTTGTGTCTGTACCTGTTTTTGTATGCAAGAGTTGGAATGTACGATGCATTTATATATGTACATTGTACACTAATGTACAATATTATCATTTACATATATTATAGCCCATAACCTTGGTTAAGGAAATTCATTGAAAAATAGCCCAGTTGGCTATATATTAACATTCACGAATTAACATTACATATTAAGCTAAGATTTCATGTTTATACATAGGTACGTATATAATAAATACTGATCAAGATTTCTGTCTTATACTGTAGAAAATGTTATGCAAGGAATCCAACTTTCGTTGCAAAACATTAAATACTCAACTTCCCCTTTTTGCAAAAACAGTTCAAATAAAAAGAATGACCAATATGAAAGATGCAATTTCGAGTAAATTTGCCGGTTTGTAATTTGTGTATGATTTAATATGCAAAAATTCTGGAATGAATAGAAAGTTCCATTTTCTGGTCGTTCATGTAGTAAAAGTACAAGAAAATTCTCATGCATAAAAGGAACAACAGCTATAATGTTGTACAAAAAGGACGTTTACTCTACATTCTACATTCTACATTCATTGTATGAAAAGAAATGATAATGTATAACATAATAATATAACATAGGGTATAGGTTATAGGTTGAAGGTGATTGAAAATAAATAGCACAGAAAAATCTGCACTCCATTTCTTTTCCCTGTCGGTCCAAAGTAAAAACTATTTTTCTTCTCTATACACCTATACACTGTATACAGTATACACTTATGTTCATTTGGTATCTTCAGAGCTCTTCTTTTTATTGTTGTACCTTGCATGAAATGAGAATGGTCAACGAAAGATCTCATTAATATAAAATACTTCTCTCCTTTTCTTTGTACACAATGTAATGCTTCCTCTGCGTGCAAACAAGACAACACACAACAGAGAGACAAAAGTTAGTTGGAGAAAGTAAAATAAAAGGGATAAAGAATAGAGAAAACGACAAGTATCTATAGATGGATATATCGAGAATCGAGGATTATATTCCTGATACATCCATGTTCTATGTGAAAGACATGAAATATAGATGTAAAAGGAAGACAAAGGTCTCGATGTGCAGTTGTTAGACACATGAAACAGTATTTTCTTTATTTCAATTGTTTTCCATTTTGTACACTATCCGTAAACTTTCTTTTTCTTTGTAGTAAGCACAGCAAAAAGTCTTGGACTGGTATTTTTTCCTTTCTAAAATTTGAACTCCCTTTTGATCTACATACTTACACATGTATATTTTATATATATACAATTTTGGTACTTCTTCCTTTAAAATATAACAAAAGGGTTGTACTGTGATGCATTTGGGTAATGTGTAATGTATAATGTATTGTATGGTATGGGGAAAGCATATAGATATGTACATTGTACATGTTCTAAGTATTGTACAACTTTCTTTTGCTCTGAGCAAATTGCTCATCTGGTTCAGTCTCAATAGTATTACACAATAGTAGATTGTACGAATATCTACACAAGTGCATCGGCATTCACTTTCCAGGGAGTTTATTTTTACAGATCGGACTCAAGTACATATTTTTCCATCTGAGGATGGAGCATTCTAGGGAATTATATAATTATAGTTTGTATGTACTATGTACCATTGAAATTCGGGACTACATATTGATGTGTATTATGCGGTAAGATGTGGATACATGGACACGAATGTTAAACAATAGGTGGATGAAGGTATCCATATTTTATTAAAATACACTCATACCTATGTAAGTACGTATACATGTATACATAATACCGGCTCCACCAAAGCCAGAAAAATGTTCATCTAAACATTGGAAAAAATAGGGATACAAGTGGAAGATTAACAAGAGTCAATTTTTCCCCCGATTCTTTTATTATTCACTATTCTAAACGTTTAAGTACATATATATGTAAAAGAATACGTATGTGTAATGTATATATATATGCAAAGACAGCCAGATAAAATCATGTATACAAAAATACACACATTCATTTTTTTTCTGTATTTTATTTTTTTTCTGTTTTCCCTATAGCTTCCTCCTTTCCCAATATGAGATGTTAAGATGTTCCCAATATAAGAAGCCGAACGAAGAATTCTCATGAATTACAAATCACCAATTTCCACTAATATTTCCTTCTTCTTCTCTATTACAATATGCCCAATGTACAGATATATGCTAGAGTAAGAGCTCAAGTTCTTCCCTACACCTATTTCAAATTACAAACAATATACATGGCTCAAATTGCTCGAATGATAAAAGGATAAAGTTATTTGATATTGCACATAACACTTCATAATACATTCACACATACACACAGCACGAGTAGAGAGTAGAGAATAGAGAGCAAAGAAATCTTGGAACTATAGACAGAACATTTAAACAAAAAAAAGTCGAAAAAAAACATACATTTACGTGAAAATGGTTTGATAGTGTACCTACACATATATGCACAAACTACAGTTAGAGAACTTTGCACTCCATACATTTTCTGGATTTTTGTATACACAATACGCAGTATAATACAAAGAAAAAACAGTAGATACTTTTTTTGTGCATACACTCGTAATTTTCCAATGGATTATTTGACATAGAATTCTGCAATGATAAAAAAAGATAGCTATATACGTGTAGACACTAGACACTCTAATGTGCAGTATGCTGTATGCTGTATAGATAAAATAAGGAATGCAACGTCAAGAAAGTTGGATTTTTTTTCATGAGAAGGATATGTTGAACATTTTTTTGTATTGCCTATTAATCTAAACTACTAAAGTTTGCAACTTACAACTTGCATAATCAACTTTTAAAACTAAATGCTGAATATCTATTTTTTATGCAAAACAAATACAGCTTTAATTAATATGAATGAAGAAGTTACTGACCTTTGTTATTTTTCATGAATGTGTCATGTGTATTGAATCGTTTTTTGCTTTTCCAGACCGAAATGTTGAAATCTTTGAACTATTTAGTTACATCCAGTTACATGAGGAAATAAGCAGTTTTAACTGCTTACACATGCTACATTTTTCATCATACGATGATTTTTCTGAGAATTTGAAATTTGATATTGACCGGTTATTTGAGTAATCTAATATCGATAAGTTTAATAATATGCAGTTGTACTAAATCTAATACGTTATGAATAATGAATATAGTGCAGGAAAAACTTTGATTACATTTTATATTTTGTAGTTTCATCTTCGGTATTCAGTGTTCAGTGCATGTAATACATTTATTTACAAGCAAAAATAACAAGAAATATTTGATAAATGATAAATACAAAGGATAATGTTACTCAGTTTTACATGGTTTATAGTTTGCTTACTTTTGTGCGTCATTGAACTATACATGTATGTGTAATGTGTAATGTGTACACAAAATTCAAAGACGATTTCCGTAAGCAAATGTGTAATATGCATGGGTGACAAATACTATTGCGACAACTGACACTAGTAGCTGACAACTAGTAACTAGTAACTATAAAACATAAAACATGACACAAACACCTTCTTATCTTACGCTACAATGCTTACTTACCAAGAAAAATGTATTTATGTTTTGCTTTTTTATATTTATTTAAAGTAGTTTATTTAGTTGATGACATATTACATATTATACAGTTGACAGTTGAGTCGTGACCCACGTCATTCTCATTCAGTGTAATTTTTCAATTCCAATACACAAGACATGTACCGTGTACTATGTTCAGTTGACACTGCAGTACTTATTACTTAACCACAATTGGTAAAATCATATTACATAAGCTCCAATTACTATTATTATTATTAAAATAAAGGGACGTCAGGAATATGTATGTATATGTACAAAGCCTGAAATTTCATGGTCCAAGTTGTACATTGTACATTCATATAATATTCATTCATGTTTATATAGTTTCTACTGTCATCTACAACCAACACTTTACGCTACAATAAGAGATATACATATGTATACTGGACTAATAAAGTTTTGTACTATCCTCAATCCTCAATGCACAATTGATGATAATTGACAATACCCAATGTGACTTGTATCAACCCCCAGTGAATGACATTACTAGATCATCTGTGCTCTGTATGTGTATGTATGTGTGTGCGATAAGTGATAAGACAACTATAGAAGAAATATATCATAAAAAGTTTTTTTTTCCTTCCTTTCCTTTCTTTTTGTTATCTTTTATCCTTTGCTTTGCATGTATTGTAGTATATGTATCGTTGTTTTTAGTTATATAACCATTCTCTATCCTTCACAACAAAAAGTTATTACAATGATAAGAATAGTATTGAGTAGTCCTGCAATGACGTGTTATGATTATAATTTCATCCGGAAAAAAGTTAAAAAAAAGGTATATAATGTGCATGCATAACCATTATACTGCTCATCAGAAAATAATATAAATACATAATAATAAACACTATATCATGAATTATGTAACATATATGTCATATACACGTGTAATCTAATATCTAATATTGTGAAGTGACAAAAGTCTTAGTTGTTCACCATGGAATAATCTTCACATTTAAATTCAGTCATGTACTAGAATTCAACTCCTATTACATTTTATTCCATTTGATATTCTCTTCTTCTTTTTTACTCGTCTAAAAATTAATGGGATTCAATATTCAGTAGTATGTACTAAGTACTAAGTGTACTGTAGGCTGTAGGTAATGAGTAATACACTCATTATGATTATGAATTGTGAAAGAAAGAAAAATTGAGATAACTGATAATGATAGTAAATGAGTATAGCAACTACTAAACAGCTCTCCTCGTTGCTCATTGCTGCGTCGTTGGATATTCAATCTAAATTTCAATTTTCAATGATGATGTGCTATTTTTACCAATTAGCATTGAAATTAAAGGATATTCTGTTACTGATGAATGATGAATATTTTAATTTTTTACATGTACAAAAAACTGATTAGGTTTTTTTAAAGTATGTCTATTCTTAAATCCGATTCACTCGTTATGTCATTTACAACAACATAAAACATAATTTTATCAATGTATATAGTCCATTTCCTATGCAGGCAATAAATTCTATTGCAATAGTCAAGTAGGGCATTTACGTGTGCAATGTGCATTATTTGGTATTATATATTATGTCTGTCTCTGTACTCTGTACTTTCTTTTACTTATGTGCAGGGAATTTTTGCCAAAAAATATTCGGTTCTCTTTTTTTACGACTGTGTATGTCTACTGACTACTACTGTGTGCTAACTTTATTTTGCATGGGTATAATAATTGATTGAAATTGTGGAGTATAAGCGAAAGGGTTAAGACGAAAGGAGGAGCCTCAGCATACTGGAAAGAAACAGGCCCAACCTTTACTGTAGAAAATCTGAAAAAGAGAGTTGGAACGAAAAATAGCTAAAGGCACAATGTATTGCAATGGATTGAACTGAGTTCCACAAAAAGTCTTATTGTGAGTGCGGTTGTTTGTAGCAACGGGAAATGGCGTCCAATTACCAGGTTAGTACAAAATTTTTATCGGTAAATTTATACTAAAACTAATACTAAATATCATGGTTAATCCCCAATTTCACACGGTTAAGATTTTTAGCCACTGGTGCATTGTTAACAAAATTGCAATTACAAATGCTCCCGGTGTAGTTATTATAACTTTAAGTTTTGGTTCGTACAAAAATTCTTCCTCCCCTCCTTGAATTAGTATGTACGTACTGTAGAGTCAAGTGCACTGAACAAGTTTCTCCATCACATACATATTTGCACACATTTATTAGGAGGATATATTTACAATTGCCAATGTGCAATTAGGCTCTATTATACTTGTGTCGGTCGAAACTCGAACCTCTGTTATAATGATGATATAATGAAGTTACTAATAGTGCAGGGAGGATGTAATTCAATTTTTACATGTGTACTCTTTATCCAGTTTTAACTAACTTTTCTTCTTCAACTTTTATACATTACTTTTACTTACGTGCACTAATCTTGCGTATTTATTTAGTATTTAGTATTTATTATTTATGCAGTGTACATTCATCATAATATTATACAAGTAAAAAAAAGAATACTTTGTATTTTAAAAATGACACAAATTATTTTTTTATCTTGCGGCTTCTCATTTGTAATCAACATAGCAGATTTGTATTTCATTTAAATAAACTAAAGTGTATGGATTAACTTTTGTACATATTTAATGATCTGATAGATATTCACAAAGTAGGTAGATGATAATTTTCGTATTTAATACTTTATGCTTAATGCAATAATATATTTGAAAGGAGCAACAAAATAACCTGTTTCTAACTGGATAATGTATACTAATATTTATGAAAATTAACAGTCATTATAGCCTCTTGCTTTTAAACGAATCAACTCACATATCCCACTTAGTTAATGTTAGATTGATTACACGTGTACATAACTTTTCAATCCTTTTGCTTTTTGGATATCAAGTACCTTTTTTGACATGTACTTTTTTCCTTAGAAAATACGGCTACGCTAAACATTATACCAATTTTTTTAGAGAACATGTTTCCTGTTTATTTATCAAGTTTTATTCCTTTTTTTTATTTTTATTTTTGTTGCATCCGAATTAATGAAAGACAAATATTTTAAAATTTTTATTAAAATAATATCAAATACCGTGTGCAGCTTAAAGCTTTTTTTATGTAGCATTCAGGTGTACAATAGGTTTTTTTAACTATGTCAATTTTTAATCAAAATTTTATATTTACACACGGATAGGATAATATAATTGCATGTTTTATAATTCAATATAATTGATCAATTATTTTTAAGATATTAAATTAAAATTCTATTGGGAACATTAAGGATATTAAGTATTAAGTATAATATATACTGCACATTGTACATTGTACATGGACAAATAGATATTTATAGCTGGTTTCTTTTGTACATATAATTTTTTCATGGGATTAGCAATAAAAATTCTTGATTGCAAGAAAAATAAATATATTTTATTTTTATTAGCTTCATTTTACTAACATCACATTATATACTACAATGTGAAGTAAACAGGGTCGTATAGTAGAAAATAAAACAAAAAATTATAGGGTGTCAGGTTTTATTTCAAATGCATGAGCCGCACGTAGGACATACATATATATTATATTATATTCTCTGTGTGTACATATCTACATGTATCTACAAAAAGAAGAAGAGAAAAAGAAGACTCTGTGTTAGAAAATTCCAAGGCCATTTTATGTATAGCCTATTAAATAAATATATAATAATGTTATTACATGTAGCTACTTTTTTGAAAAAAAAGTACAATAAGACCTTTTGTTTTCGGCTATATTTCTATATTTACTAAATATTTACCCACCGCAAACCTATTTAACTAATACATACTCGCATATTAGTGTGTTATGCATACCGCATACCCCATTCCCCATATCATATTATGTTTATATACGTTACATAAAATGACTGTTACTGGTGATTTTTATTAAAATTCAAAGTACTGATTGTTACGTAATACATCATGTGTACATGAAAAAAATGGAAACATTTTTATGAGGTAACATAAGAAGGTTTTTTTTGTTGTTGATACAGTTTTCAATAGTTACTGTCAACTTATATTCACGGTTGAAAGGCTTGTAAATTCATATTATTTCTGTATTACCCATTCATATAATATAATATTATAAAGAAAGCATGTATAGGGAGTGTGAAGAGAGAGACTCACATAGAGAGAGAAAAAGGTTCAATAATTTCTTTAGTTTGGGTGTATAACGTGAAACAATTTTATTGGGCATAGAGGTTTAGAAATAACGGGTATGGATGGCGCTAAGGGGATTCGGTTCGGATTTTTCGATGGAATTTCGGTGTTGCCGGTGCCTTGCCGTCTCACTATTATTATTGAGAAAGATACTATAGAAATTCCACGGTAGGGTGGGCTAAGGTACTTGGAAATGAAAATTGGAATCGTACAATATTCCTGTTCTTCTCTATTGAGAAGTATACGAATCCAAGTACAAGTAGTAGTAGTAGCAGCAGTATTTGTAGGAGAAGGCAAAGTATACAAGTACAAGTAGAAGAAGAAGAAGATTTGAGAAAATTCGGCAGTTCTAGCAGGCGCATGGCTGTCCTCATTATTTGACTTGGCCGACTCTACGAGCGACTCAACGAAGAAGAAGGAGAAAGAGGTTCAAAATGCACACGGGCTCTCTCTTGTCAGCCTTTTGCTTTTGCTTTTGCATCATCAACATCGACCCATGACGTCAATGATTTTGCCTTTATTTCACCAACTAGCTTCATGACGTCGTTCTCTGAGGGCCACGGCCAATACGTATATCTAAACTAAATATATTCCAAAAGTCTACCCTGAGATAGCCTTTATAAAATCACATGACACATATCTTTTTCTGCCATTCTACATTCTACTGGGTAAAACCAGGATATTTTTGCATTAAAATAAAGAGGAAAGAGAAAGAAAGAGAAGGAGAACGAGACAGACACACACACCAAGAGAAAGAGTTGGAGAATATTAGTTTCGCTATATGACTAAACTAAACTGCTAGCCGCAATATATAAAATACATGTATTAAATTGTACATGTATAAATACATGGAGACGTTCCTAGTTCCTATCAAACTATTGCCACAGTATTTCTATATTACAACTTTATATTTTATATTACATGTATTCCATGTTCTATGTACACTACCTTTCTTTTTCAAGTACGGATATTACTTGTACCTATGGAGCATGGATGGAGCTCTTCTCTCGGGCTTTTCAGTTTTCAGTCTTACCCGAAAATGAATGTGAACTTTTTTTTTGAAAAGGTGCAAAAGAGCAGAGATCCTATATGTAGCAACTTTTTTAAAAAGTTTCCTTCTTTCTCTGCCTCTTCCCCTTTCTACTTTACACTCTCGCTCCTTCAACCTTCAAGTTCTCGTCTCCTTCGCTTTGCTTTATCACCTTTCTTTGTACCGGGATTATTACGTGAAAAGGATAGGAATCTCCTACAAAGCCTTCAGCTATTTCTTTTAAAATATAGCCCAACAACATAACTTTAAACAACTTTCACTTTCAAGTCGACTTTCTCTAGTCTGTAGTCCCACAATGTAGCTGTAGCAGATCGTAGCGAGTGAGTAGTATGTAGTATGTAGTAGTACTAGTAATAATAATAGTCTGGAGGAAAAAAAAACAAGTCATCCCATTATAATATACTATAACGAGAGAGAACATAGTTATTTTCTATGAGTTATCTACTAGTATGTTTCTTTACTATTTTTCTTGGGTATATTTTGTATGCTAGGTGTTATTTTTTCACTCACTTCAAACTTCAATCCTCAATGCTGATATACACTAGAAACTAGAAATATAAACCTTTTTAAGTCATAACAAAACCACTGAGCATCAAAGTAGTAGTTGTTCATTTTTTCCACTCCCTTGAAAAAAAAAGTCAGCCCGTATATTAGTAACAGTACAAGACAGTTATTTTTAGTAAAAATGTTTTCAAGATGAGACTTTTAAAATCTTTTCAAGAATACTTATTCTCCGTATTGTTCATTGTTCAATCCAGTGTTTTTTTAGTCAATTATGTTCTAATAAAGTCAAGGATTTGTCTTGTTTTATTTAACGAATGAGGAATAAAAAAATGCCTACAATTTACAAGTTCGGTAGCTATTCTTCTTCTTTTCAGTCTTGATAAGGATCGTCTATGTCTGTTTCACTTACAAAGAAATACATTTTTCATGTTGTTGTTTTTTTTTAGTTTTATCCCGAAAAAAGTATTTTAAAATGATAGGTTGAAGTATGAATAGTGACATTGATGTGTGCTCTCTCTTTTATTCCTATGTACCATGTAACATATGTACAGTGTACATGTTAGGTTGTAGATGTATTTACACGATTATGTACCAAATATAAAATACAACTACATAACATTTTACATTTGCAAGTACCTATGTTTTGGAGAGGGTAGAGGGAGTGTGTATTTATGTGTGATGTGATGGAGGAGGAAGAAGAAGAAGAGTAAATGAATAATAAATCGATTGTGATAGAGTGTGTAAAATGGAAAGGGAATAAATATAAATAAATCCATCGTAGCTCAAGTTGATATTTACCTTGACGTGTAGAACACGCTTTTCCCTTCTATTTCCCCATCTTCACTTGAATAACATTTACTTTTTGGATTTAATTGAGACTATCCATATCCTTCATCCTTTTTATACAGAACACAGAACTCTCACAATAATAGATACATTGGTTTGATGCTGCATGTTCTATGTACAATGTACAGGAGAAAATATACATGTATCTTTGATGTATTATCGTACATAAATAGGTCAGAATTCAAAATATATTCTAATCTATATCCAGTACCTATAAATATATCCATCTATTAAGCATCTACCTACATATATTTATAGGGTCTGCAAATACTCCTCTATCGATATAACATCAAAGTACACTATACACTGTACACATTTTCTTCTATAAATTCTATACTCTATTTCATCTGTTTAACATGAATCCAAAAGGGAAGAATCAAATAGATCCCAAATACAAATGTACGCATGTACGAGTTTTGTACAGCAAGTTTTGCACTGTAAAATTGTGTAAAATGCAAAATCTCCGTCAGACTGTCGCTTCTATTATTTCTCGATTTCCGCCCGGATATATGCATCATGAATATGCATGGACATGCATTATTAGTACTTCTCTTCCACGTCCATAATCCACAACCTATGAAAAAAGAGCTATATAATGTGGAAGCTGCTTTAATTGGGCACTCAGTATTTATATTATTAGATAGTTTATAGTGATAGCTGAAAGGAATGATAAAGGTAGTTTTATTGATTTGTTTTCATTGATAATTTAAGTGCTCTCATTATTTTAATGCATTTGACCATAGAATTTTGATCAGTCCATCCATCGCATCTCTCATCTAGTCACTCACCACATGAATCCATGTATTTACATATCATATGTAAAAATTATAATTTATAAAGCACAGCATGAAATACATATTATGAATTCACAAATCTCTTAAGGCTTTTGTAAAGACTTGGGAATGTATCAAATAAATCGTACATGGTTTCCTCATACTACATAATACAAATCATTGAAGGTTTGTAGTTCGGAGTTTGGATTTGGGATTATGCAAGGTATCAGATACACACACATGACGAAGGATATTAAACTAGAAACCAAAAAACCAGAAAGTGAAGAAAAGAAAAAAAGAAAGAAGTAAACAAACTGAGACTGAATGTGTATCTAAGGCAGAGAGGAAGAGAGAGAGAGAGAAAATGAATTTTTTTACTCAACGTTTACTTTCTCAAATTGAAGATTTCATGTTTTCTCATGTGTTTACGCATAGGTCGTAGGGTGGAGACCACGGAGACCACGAAAAGGCGAAAGGGAGTGAGAGAGAGAGTGAGAGAGGGAAAAGAGATGATGACAGTATATTTTAACAAAACCAGACGATGAGATGAAAGCATGTAGTGAACCACCACTATATTTCTTACAGTAAATAAATAAATATGTAGAGATGCAGCCACAATCATACTATTAGGTTCCTATTTTTCTTGTGCAATATATATGATGCATGATGTAAAGAGTACATAGAGAAAAAAAGGAAAAAAGAGAGAGCAAGTTGTCTAACTAATATCTGTACAAAGTATACACAGTTGGAAGCCTGAAATGTATTTAGAAGAAGAGTTACTAGATTTTGTGTGTGTTGTTGTTCAGTCCAAGACAGACAGAGTAGACGTAATAGTTTCCGTTGTGTAATGTGTAATCGTGTGTAATAATAATACACAGGAGTAGTAATGAAATTAGGTAAATAGTAAATATTAAGGACCAGTAACTGTAAATCCAGCCGAACTATACAATTAATAGAGGCAGACTGAATACTCAGTCTTAATTTTGTACAATTTTTGCGATAGCCCGATTTTGTTACCTTCAAAATTCAACAATATTCTAAATACTTACAATTTAATCAGCATTTGAAACTAAAAACTAAAAACTGTAGGTCAAAATTCAGAAATGGTCTAATAAAAATCTCACATCTCCAAATATTCCTGTCACATTTGACTTTGTATTTTTATTCTTCAATGTAGTGAAAATTCATCTATACAAGTCTATTCATTCCAGATTCCAGTCCATATTTCATATAATAAATGGTCGGCTATTTAATGAGTATTTGATAGTGAGGGATTTACTTTTCCTGTTGATGATCTCCATGAGCTTATGCTTAAAATTATTCTGCTATATCAAACTCCCCTTTCCTTGTTCCACGATGAATGAAGAGCGAGTGTCACAATAAGGGAGTTTGGTTCTAATCTACAATACCATGTAAAATACAAAATCTACAATCTACAATATGGTAGAGCTAGACAAAGCCATTTCTGATGAATATGTACTGCACACTGCACATGGCTACTTTTACACTCATAGAGAACATGGACTTAATCTCAGTCTTAAAACTAATGGGAGACGAATGGAAGATGGTATCAACCATCAACTTTGTTTGATCACATGCGTATAATATGTCGTGCTATTTTATACATTATCCTACATATTATAATGTACATAGCCGGACTATATGTGTATTTTGTACTCTGACAAAAACCAAATTATAAATCGAGCACAACAAATCTTCTCTAAATCCTCTTTCTCCTCTAGATTCTAGACTCTAGATTCTGGATGTGAAAGTTTGCACACTACTATAATAATAATATAAAACATGAAAAGTAACAAGAAAGGATCCAGAGAAATACTGATATGTACATTGTACTTGTGCACGTAACACTGTATAGATTTGTACGTGTACTGGGATTCGGTATTCTGTATGAGGAATGAGAGATGGAGAAAGAGTAAGAGCATCACTCGTTTGTAGTTCGTAGGCATTGTATTATTATGTATTATGTACTATGTATGCTGTGTAAAGGTGCGTGAGAATCGGATTTGAGTTAAATTCGGATAAAAGTCAAAGAGACGAGGCATCCTACAGCAAGAGTAATAGCGAGAGCTACAGAAGTAGAAAGAAAGAGGCAGAGAGAAAGAGGGAAAAAACGACGGTTGTGTGACATTTGACATTTACAAAATTCATGCAGTCAGCTAGTGAGACATTGAGAATTGAGAACTGAGAGGACGGGTAAGAAAGGAGAGCTTGTGCATTGCATATTGTACATTGTATATCATATGTACATTTTAATATATAGTGTACAGCTGTATTGTATAGGTAAAACTTAAAGCTATAACAAGAATGTATGAAAGATGCCAATGTTCAGAAATTTAACAGCTAGTTTTATAAAGTCAAAGTTTGAGATTAAATAATCTGCTTTTTACTTTTTACATACACATATGACGGTTATAACTAACTTAAATATAATATGATATCATCATTATTTTACCATGTATCTATGCTACAAAACTGCTCTGCTAGACACTAGATACTGATACTAAATAGCTATAGAATATATAGGATGAGAAGAAAAAAAATTATCCAGATTTTTCTACAAAAAATTCTAAACTTATAAAGAACCAGGAGAAGGAGACGTGAAAACGATGTTGAGGAGAAGAACTGTATCTCGTACATATGCACATCTTGACTCTTGACTATCAAACTATGATTATGATTATGATTTTGTTGTGAGCGTCATGATGATGATGATACTTTTCACGTTAAATAAAGTAATGAGAGCAAAGATAGACGGGAAAAAACTTGCTTCCATTCCATAACTCTCCCGTTCTACCATTCTACCATACCATGCTTCGTGCTCCTGTCTGCTGAATAGTGAATGCTGACGTGGGTTAAATGTGAATCTACATTGTACAATGTAGAATACAGTCAATAGAATGTGCCGAAACTTTTTGAATTTCAAAAGCACCAAGTACTTGTACTAGTAGTTGATGTTGCAGATGGTTACTTTGGTGTACGTTGTACGTCTGTGGAAGTACTTAAAAACTTAGACAGAGTACAGTTCAGTACAGTTGCATAAAAATACCTTCATGTACACATATCTGAAAGTAGAATAATAATAATGATAATATATTTCGGTTTTTTTCTCCTCAGCGGTTGAGACAGGTGTAACGCTGTGTGTCATATTTTTCCTGACTAAATGTACTCATACACTTTTCGTATTCCGTATTCTATTCATGTGTTATGTGTTGTAGAATCATAGAAGAAAAGGCAAGACATTTTTATGTACATTTTAGTCTTTGAGTCTGACTGAAAAAAACTTTTTGTCTTGTAGACTCTAGAATACAGGATACAGTCACAACAGAAATATGTATAAATGGATGAGTGTAGAGTGTAGAATGCACGTACTTCTGGCTTTTGACTGTTGTTCACTCTGTACTCTGTACTGTGTAGGAAATCGAAGAGTAGGAGAATCGAACCGAGTGAATACTGAATACAAATAGAGACAAAGAGGAAAAAAACTGCTAAGGTAAAAGTGACTATTCGAGATTGAAACATATGTTTGAAAATAACTTGACATGGTTTTAAAAATAAATTTGGCTTAAAATAAAGAGGAACGGAGAGGACGGAATAGAATCTGTCATTTTAAACTGCCTCCTGGCTCCTCAGTTTCAAACACCAACATTCAACATTCTCCGTTCTCACACATGGTTTCTATCCCCTCTACACATGTACATATAAAGTATATGCTTCCTCCTATGTTCACCGCACAAAAAATATTTGCGATTGCAAAACATCACTATTCACTATGATAAGGGTACACGGAACATGGTACATGGTACAATTACTAAGAGGAAAAACCCTGTAGTACATGAAAGTTGTATATTCATACAATTTACTTGACTTACTTGACTATCTGTACTGTCTACAGTCTACTACTTCCGACGACTTCTAGTCGTTATTCGTTGTCTATATGATATATTCTATACTGGTGTATTGTGTATGTACAACATTTGTATACCGTATACCGTATGGATAAAGACATACTGACTCATCAACGTATATCAGTTTAATTATAGTATAGATATACTATAATTTTCGTATACTGAATACTGAATACAGACGTGTAACTTGTGACTTGTGACTTGGGAGTATGTATGTATTGTATTACTATTGATTTTTCCTATATCAACTTGTGAAACATTAGCTTCTAATTCCTTGTCGTACATACTAATCCTACACTGTAGACTATAGACTGTAGCCTATAGTTAATGTATGTATGTTATGTATACTGTATTCGGGGTTCCTGTACTAAAAACTATATATATGTACAGAGCAGAAAAGTGGCAAAGACTTGGCGTGGAAATGCCAAAAATTTAGTTAAGTTTACGACTTTCTTGGTACAAGTGTGTAAAAGTAAGTGTGTCTAGTGTCTACTATCAACTATCTACACTCTACACTCACATACGTTATAAAAAAGCACAAATTCTAAGTTGGAAGTTGTAACTCCAACCAGAGTGAAAACGTTCAAGCCAGGATTTTTTTTCTTAAAGAGTGATTTTTTTTTGAAAAATACTGAATATACTGTTCATTTTCTCTGTCTCTACCTCTTCTTTCTACCCGAAAAATTCGTACCATTTTCCCTCTAGTTTATATAGAGAAAAGTGAGTGGACGGTGACGGCGGACAGTGGACAAGTGGTCTATCTGCTTTAGAAAATAGTGTCTCCTTTCTTGTGTGTGCATTTGGTATTTGGTATACGATAGTTGTTGTGTCTGTCTACTTTCTACTTTATACTTGCGGGAACATTTGGATTGGACTGGATTGGATTGGATATTTGATGTGCTATCTATCTATCCATCTATCTGTCTATCAATCTCTCTATCGATCATTGAAGAAAAGCCCTCAACAACCTGTCTTTTGACTTTGACAATTTCTCTTCACATGGTAATGGTATTAATTCATTTTATCCTTTTTCTTTCTACTTTCACATTATCACATCCATCCATCGATGCTGCTGAACAATTTGTGTACCTTTCCGAGCATTATGCATGGGGAGACGTTTATAGTTTATATCAGCACATAACTGGTGCTACTCATATTCCTTTGCCTTCGGGTAAGCATATTCATATTTTACATCTAATTTACAATGCATAAAGGTTTTATAGACACTTATCCTCTAATCTATCAGAATATGTATTTTTCGTGTGTATTTGGCTATTTTGTGTACTTTGTGTACACTCACAGACTTTCAAATGAAAATAATCGTTCCGTGACGCTCTCTCCTATTATTATTATTATTATTTTTATTTATAAGTATTCAAAGTGTTTGCATTCGGATAATGTGTACACTGTACACTCTGGACTCTAGACTCTGGATTCTGGACTGTACAGTGTACACATATATCTACATACATATAAATTGATCTATATTTTGTATGCCAAGGTGAATAAATGCGATAAACTTTAGACTGCAATATGACGTTTCTCATGCTATATATTTATATATTTAGTTACCACTGCATTACAATATGCACTGTATATTTATTTGTATTTATATAAAATGTACAAAATATACAAAATAAAGTGGTTGTACGTAGTCACCCGCTCCGAATAAATAAATACAAGAAGTATAGAGTATGGAGTATGATTTTGTACACTTTACACTGCCCACTGTGTATTGTGTACTTTGTACGGGAATATTGTAGATGAATTAACTATATTTATGGACTATGGACTCGCTTTCATATTTTAGATTTTAGGCAAAACTTCCACACCATTTAAGACGAGGCAGGATAGTTGTGAAAGTATTTATGGTATTTTAAATTAGCTGACGTGTTTCCCTAGCACGGTTCGCGTACAAATAATAATCGTCGCTCCTTTCTCTTTATTTTGAATAATTTTTGTTTTCTATTCATATCCACCTAAACAGACATTGCACAGACGGAATAGAAATACTAGAAATACAGAGCATCGGTCTGTCCTTTGCAGTGCAAAATATTAAACGGGACTCTGAGTCTGACGTAGAAGGAAAGAAAGCGGAGAGGGGAGGAAAGCTTGTAAAGGTCAAAGGTTGAAATGAGAAGATTTCATGAATTTTGAGCATCTATTTTTGTCCTTCCTCAGGGTAAGAAAATACACAACAACAACAACAGAAAAAACCATTGTGATTTCTTTTTAGTTACAAATAAAATATACAGTATACATAATATACATCAATACATCACAAATTCATACACAATATAAAATATAATGTAGTGGATTTTACAGATAGTATAATAATTTTGCGTGTTGGTTGTATAAAGTATAGTAGAAAAAAAGCACAGACAAAAGGTTCGAGTTAAACTTATTAAAGAGTTAGAAGTAAGAGTAAATCAAACCATAATTATGGCCTCACAACAACAATTAGACCAGCTGTTGACCACTACTTTTTACTTTGTACTCCAACTTAATGTTCACAAGTCAGTTTATACGTTATATATTATACAGTACACAGCTTGAGTCTAGAGTCTAGAGAAAGAGAAAAGTACAGAAGAACTGGAGAAGGAATATCAAGTCCTGTGCTGACGAGTTTCCAAAGAGTGAGTATTGGAGTAAAGAGTAAACACAAAACATAAATACAAATATCTGTACATGGAGAAAGTTTTTCGGGTTTCACGTTTGACTTGGTCAGTTGATCCTTGAAAGGTTTTTACTCATTGTAAACCTCATTTACTGCATTATGCATCATGCACCACATACATACTTATGTAGCTACGTCTTATTTCTCATTCTATACATAATACATAATGCATAAATGATGGTCATATAAATACGTGTATTATGCATTTTTTACTCCCGCCTCACTCGTCATTCGCCATCTTTTAACATGTTATAATCTGTCATGGATTCTGCTAATACTAATATCTAAAATTCTTTAATTAATTTATAATGGTAAATTGGCTAATTATTATGAGTATAAAAGTTTGGATGTAGAATGTAGAGTGTAGAAAAATTAAAGTAAAGTTACAGAAAAGTTTTGACTGTTATCGTGTATGACATGATATATAATATTACTACGTATTATGTATTATGTCTTGCGTCTGAAATATTTAATATTATCTACATATGTATAGATTCATTGTGTCATAGTGTAAAGTGTAAAGTATAATGTATAATATTTCAAAATTAGGATCTCTCATATATTTATTGATTGTAATTTGAATAATGGAGCTGGAGGTTGGTTGGTGTTTAGACAAAAGTGAGGAATGTGCTCGATAGCCCATATTGTTCTTGAGTTTCATAACTTTGTACTCAAAACTGAATATACTGAGACCCGAGACCTACAGAGAGTGAGAGAGAGAGAGAGATAAAAGGATCTACAATCTACCATCTACAGTGCTAAAGAAGAAATACACGTTTTGATGTTGGATAGGGCTTTGAAAGTCATTTGAACCTATTCATACTTCTTATACTAATATATTATTAGCATAGATAGAGAACGGAAATAGTTTTGAGTTTTTGGGTGTGCAAAGTAAGTGTGTGTATACATATTATTCGATATCACATATTAGATACGTATATGCTTATAAATATGCATGCATATAACATATACTATTTAGAGTCTAGAGTCTAGAGTTTAGACTTCACAAAGAATGAGACACGCATATATATATGCATACATTAGCGTGTGCATTTCTCTTTTCAGACGATGATGTCGTTTCTTGTAAGACTTCCAAAAACCAAATGATTTGAGCTGGTAACTGGTAACTGACAATTCTACATGTACAAACTCTTGTCGTTCATATATCTCACCGCGCGCTACTCTTCTTTTCCCTTCACTCTTTTTATTCCTCTCTCTCTCCTCCTCTTCCTATTCATTTATTGCCGAATCTCACAGTGTACAGTGTACAGGAGCAGACAGAATTTACACGGAAAAGTTGAGAAATAAATTTCGAGGAGGATGAAAGTTGGATATTCTTCCTGTCCTTTGGCTTTGCTCTCCCTTATAAATAACTCTCTTGTGTCTCTCAAAAGTAATTCAATGCCTTGCATTTAACATTTGCATCACAGCCTTTCCAGTACAGTAGCTGTGAGTAGTGAGTACTACTGTACAGTGTAATGATGGTACAGCAGAACAGTTTGTCAATTCAGATGATGTGTTGTAATTTGAACTTAGGTCTCTGTCGCTTTTGATTTTTCCCTACATTCACTCTGACTCTGACTCTATAGAATTTAGAATCTTGAGTTCTTGAGTTGTCGAGTTTTTCAGGTTTTCAGTTTTGGATTTGGGAGAAATCAATAAGCGCATGACATAGTAACGTGATTTGACTAATAATATAAAACATGAAATATGAATACGATACATGCTACGTGCTGCATGCACTATTTTTGTGCATTGCAACGGATATTCAAACCTAGATAAATGCATGTTCATAACTGGCTAATGTTACAATAAATTGATCACTAGATTCTAGATTCTAGATCCATTTTCACGACAAGCTTTATTACAACCTTCATGTAAGTTTAAGGATTGGTCGTTGTACTCCTAACCCAATTGGTCGAATTTGGTTTGGTTTGGTTACACGATAGATCTACATTCATATAATATTGACTAGTAAACAATCAAGAAACCATGCAGCTAGTACTAGTGCTAGAACTGGTACTGTGAAAATAATAATCATAATAATTATGAATTTATATTGATGTTTTATACTGCTAATGCGAGTGTCCCATTTCATATTCCTCTCAACTCTCAATGTTTCTAACGTAAATTCATGTCGGTAAATATTCGGTATAGTATCAATTTCCAGATTCCAGACATGCAGCTTGTTGTTGGTTTCCAACACCTTTTTTAATTTCACAAGTAATTAATGTACAAGTTAGATGGAGCCGGGAGGGAATATGAAACTTAAATTTGCAACATCATTTTATACAGGGCACAGGGCACACGGTTAAACATATAATATTATAGCAGGTCTTATGTCTTGTGTATTAAGAATAAAAAGTTGAATGCTGAATGTTGAGTCATGCTTTTAGCTTGTTGGTTTTAGTTTCTATCTTCTAGTGATTCTGAATTTCCCGTCGTCTGCCAGCCAAAATACAACATATCTACAAGATATACCATGTACCATATAACAAGAGACATTAGCAAAATAGAATTTAATAGAAATGAGTTGGATTTGAATGGAATCTTTTTATAAAAAATATAGCGTACATGTGTACATAATGTTTAATGTGCACGTAGGCCGTAGGCAGAGTAGCGAGTATGTGTGTGGTGTGTGTGATCCACAATCTACACACATGAAAATAATTTCAACTCAACGCACGCTTGTGTATTTTGGTATTTATTGTAATTAAAATTTTCTACTGTGAGCATAAGTACAAACAGCATGTACAATGTACGACACTAGATTTTGTCGTACATTCACAGTTCACAATTTACAGTACACAGTACACAGTCATGGAGCAGATCGTAGTGATGGTAGGATCTGTGTTCTGTGTACAGTAAAAATAAAAATAACAATAGTTGGCAAAATCTGTTTTACTTACTTATTCACTCGACAGTAACAAATTGAACTTTCAAATGTAGGAAAATTGAAATATATTGTCTGGAGTTTGGAGTTTGAGCTTGTCTCTCTTTTTTTGTATAGTTAACCGTTACGGTTTTTACAATCACTTCAAACGTCTGTTTACAGAGAGATGGAGCATTATTATTATGTTTTATAAATGTGTTGTCTCCCTTTTTGTTGGAAAAGTAATGAGAATGCTGTCACTGTGAAGTCACTCAGGTGACATGTGAAAGGAAGGAGACTGTATAAATGTCATACTTTCTGTATTCACTATACATTATTCAGCTGTATGGGATGATGATAATGAGATTCAAGGACATAAATAATATCTGGTTAAAAACTTTGGGAGAACATGGACATGGACAGCTTCTACCTTCCTTTTGTCCAATTTTCAATCCATTCAAAATTTCATAAAAGGTTTGAACAAAAAACAACCAATAAACAATAAAAAAATAAATCCAAAGAAATGCATTTCTTATTTCTTCTAAATTCTTGTAAATTGCATGTTTAAAGCAATGCCTCTTTAAAATAATAACAGAGAAAAAAGTGTCTTCTGTAAAAAAAAAAAAGTAAACATTATTCTAATGAATTTTAGATTTTATTCAAGTAGGTTTTGTGACAAAATGTACTTGATGGATTTATTTTAGGTAGTGAACAAATACAAAATGCAGATTTTATTAGTTCAAGAAAGTTATTTATGAGCACATGATGAACTTTTTTGGATGGAAAATGGAAAGATTTGTATCGAAAGATACATATGTACATAAAATAACTCAAGATTCAAGACTCAAGATTTTCTATCTATTAAAAAGCATTGTAGATTTTCGATGTGTTTCTTGAGTATCACAACTTCTGTCTAAGAAATTGCATGTGAAGGAAACAGCAGAAAATAGTGAGGTTGTACATTGTACTTTCTACATGCGTGTCCAAGATTGTGATTGAAGAGGTTTTCAATGTACAAAGTACCGTGCAATTTCTTTTTCATCCTGTTTTACGAGCCTGAGCTTAAGCTTGGATTTTATTTTCTTATTACTTGAAAACCAACGGTTTTGGAAATTTCATTAGTCGCTAAAAACATTAACGTGCACAGTGCACAGGATGTTTATGTTAAAAATAAACGGTAATTTTCTTTGAGTTTGACTTTTGACGTCAAACTCAAAACTCAAACATAAAGGTAGGCTACGTAACAGGAGAATTCAGAACCCGCAATTACCTTTTATTATCAGCAATTTTATTCATTGAAATAAATATATGTATTCAAAGGCAATATTACAAAAGTGGATTCAAAATCCATGTGGTATATGGTAATGCCTAATCCATTACAAAAGTGTGATTTAGCATTAGCGATTTACTGTGTGTTGGAACACCAGTGATAGAGATTTCAAGTAATTTGTTAGTCAAGGTCGATCCCAGACTAGTCGTACGTGTTTCTTGATAACTTGACAGGAGAGACTCGAGTTGTCAACTATTTTGTGATAAAAAACGATTTAGAGTATCATGTAAAAATATTGAACTATAATATTTTGTATTTTAACCTTTTCGTTGCGGCTGTACTTTGAATTAATATTAATTCTAGCCGTTTTGTTATGAAAATTTTATTATTATT
>JAQGBH010002471.1:0-24409 GCA_034698265.1 Sminthurinus aureus | reverse complement strand
TATTCTGGTTAATTTAATTATGGTAACTTTGCTGTCGTTGATTCTAATATATTTTATTTTTGTGTTTAAAACATGCGTATTATAGTATAGTAAACACATATATATGCACGCACACACAAAGGCAAGTAAACGTACACTCATGACACGCATGGACTTTGGTAAGACTTTGGCTCGAAATCTGGCAAGTTGGAACTACTCTAATTCTCAGCCAAAAGAAAATATGATGCTGAACTGGTCTGCATATTTGTATTTTTTGATTAGTAATTCTGGTTTCTGGTTCATATTTAACTTGAATGTACATATAAATTGTAATTATTAGCTGCATTTAAGTTCCTCTGGTACAATGCAGCCAATTTCCTTCTTAAAGTTAATATTAGCTCCGAGATTGTATAGAATTTATCAAAGAGCAGCACAAAATGTAAGTCATTCTAAAATACCCTGTCATTATTTTCTTCGCTGAAACATCAATCATTTTTTTCATATTTCAGATTACACAATAATTATTATGTGTTAATCTGAGACATGGTAAGTAAACGAGAGAATTTTACATGGATATTTCATTCTTGGTTTTTTTGATATTTTTACAGGGAGAAGAGTATGTGCCAAACATCGCAGAGCGATGGGGGGACTTCGGAGTAAGTAATTTTTAAAACAAACTATTAATGAAATATAATATTATGATTGATTGTAAAAATTGTATCTGAATGATGATTCTAAAATATACAATTAACAAACTGTTTTCGTTTTATAGGTTAGTTATCTTTTCCCGATTGGAACAATATATTGCATGTGGCAAAGGAAACTCAACTACTGTCTTTATTTGGGGATCCTGATTATCTCTTCTTACATGGTATAATATGATTTGTATTTTGTAATATTATTATGTACAATCATATTGATACTAAAATTTACACTACACCATATCATCATTCATTATAATATAATATATATATCTAATATCCTAATTATGTAAAACAAACCTATAGCTCAGGGCAGCAGGTCGAGCGGTCAATCCAACATACTTACACTTTCGTATGTTTAAAATATTTTCTAATGTTTCTAATAAAATTATTTAAATTTCTTTTATGTATGATAAAAAATCACCTTAATGTAAAATGATAAACTATTTATAAAATACTAATGGTAAACCTTATTTTCAAACAATATAGTACAAATGCTTAGTCGAGCAAAACAGTCATTTAATTCTGAAAATGCGGAAATATTGCGGATGTATGACTTTGAATTTACAAGCTGGCCAATTCAGTTCAAAGCATCAAGATTATCTGACTTTGCTAAAGAGTGCCGTGCTAATTCAACAGGACTTTCCTATATTACTCCATCGTGGTTGATTGGATGGTTGGTTTCACATTCTTTTGGTATTCGATTAATTTATCCTGGATTGTTATTTGGACCCATTCTTCGAGGTCCATTAGAGGTAATTATTATGCTTTATGTTTTACTGGTTTTCCGTACTATTTTCTCCAATCTGCAAAAACATAATAATAATATACTTCTAATCTCGTATTAATTCTGGCTCTTTACTGTGTATATGGTTTTTAGGAAGGTCGTGCTAAATACGTATTGGAACGAAATGGAAAACGAAGCAGGCTGCAAGCTGCTGATGGCAATACAATTGACACCATGTTTTTTGATCGAAGAACGTAAGTTATAGTTATAAAATATACTATTGTTTATTGTTTTACATAGTTTTATTTATGTGCGAGAGTTTAACATTTTGTGTAATTCCATATTTTTTTCTCCTTTGTTAATCTAATATTATATTATAGTGATCTTATTGACAATGGACAAATTCTAGTCATTTGCTGTGAAGGAAATGCTGGCTTGTAAGTATAAAAATCTTTGACTTCCTAATATAAAGATAAATCATAATATTATGTATTATAGCAAAGTTTATTTTGTCAAACTTTTATTATTCCTTTTTAAATTTTAATAATAATTCCATTTATAATTTATAACATATTATGAGGTAAAATTTATTTGTTTTTTAGTTATGAAATTGGAATGGTTGCAACCCCAATTGAATTGGGTTATTCAATTCTGGGATGGAATCATCCTGGATTTGGTGGATCAACCGGTGTTCCGTACCCAGAACCAGAATTAAATGCTGCTGAAGCTGTTTTTGAATATGCAACAAAGGTTTTGGAATTTCCTGAAGAAAATATAGTTGTGTATGGTTGGAGTATAGGAGGTAAGTAGTTTTTGCATTCATCAGAGGTAGATCATTCATCGTTCTATGATATGTAATCGTAAATTTGTAAATTTTTAACATAGAATGATGAGTGTATGTCTTTATTTTTATCTCAATAGGATTTCCAGCATGCCATCTCGGCGCCAGTCATCCAAATATTAGGGGGCTTATTCTGGATGCTACATTTGATGATATTCTACCACTCGCATTACCTCGAATGCCATTAATTCTAAGTCCAATAGTAAAATTGACGATTAAACAACACGTAAATTTAAATGTGGGCGAGGTATTAGCTCGATATAAAGGACCTGTACGCATTATTCGACGAACCGATGACGAAATTATTAGGTATTAAAAATTAAAAAATACTACATACTACATACTATTCAATGTCATCTTTTATTGTTTTGTGTATTGTATATTGGTTGTACTCTTGCCCATTGTACATGCCAGTAAAATTATTTCCTTTTTTTCTTGTAAATAGTGATCCACCAGGAGTTTTGCAAGTCAATCGAGGAAATTATTTATTATATGATCTCATTTGTAGTCGCTATCCAGAACTATTTGATAATCCAGACAGTGAGAAAGCATTAAAAGACTGGATTTCAAGATCACATTCTCGGGGTAATTTTCTATTTCTATGCAATATTGTACATTTTCATGTAAGCATAGTTTTCAATCTATAAAACATGTTCATTCTTAATTTTTATAAATGCATGTATTTAAAACTGGTTCATTATTTTACATTATTTTTTATTGTATGTACTTTTAATTTTCAATTCAGAACCGGCAGCTGCAGTCGCTTCTATGTTTAACGAGTTAACCCTTCCTAGAGACTTAAGTGCTCTTTCTTCTTCACAGAAAGCTCAGTTAGTCACGCAAATTGTAAGTTGACACTTTACTGTTTACCTTATACCTTATGTGAAATTTATATCATAGTGTACGGAGTGTGGAGTGTGTGGACAATTTCAAAGTATGTAAAAGCAACGCACTAAATATCTCATGTCAATGTTTTACTCTCTTTTTTCTAGGCTGATAAAATCATGACGGATTACAAATCGACACATTGTACTCCTTTACAACCTTCTCTTTTTCAACTACCATGGGTCGATACGACTCAATCAACAACAACAAATACCGCCAGTCAAGTTTCCAAAGAGAAAGCTCAATAATAAATAATAGTGGTATAGAAGTAGTGCATTTTTAATAAGAAAATTCTGAAAACAAAAGTTACATTTCAAGTGTTAAACATTAGGACGAGCATTTAGTTTTTAGACTTAACATAATCTGTTTCCAGCTGTTTCGAAACTTGTGATGTTCTTATGATAGAAACTTTAAAAAAATAAATAATAATAATAATAATATGTAGGTTAAATTAACAAGGGAATGATGACATATTTCGGGTACGGTTGTTTATAATATTTGATATAATATAATATCTTCAACGTATGCACGTCGTGCACAGACGAGTGAAAGTGAGACAATGTACTTTTCCCGTGTCGAAATATTTGATATTCAACATTATTTAATACATTAATATATTATAAAACTAAATTGAAAATGGAGTACATTATTAATTATTAAATTGTTGAAATGAGTGAGTTGAACCGTACTATTTCCGCATAAGAACACAATGAAAATAATATGTGTAAATGATGAATGTTATAATTGATGTTCCTTTGCTAATATACAAACACACTTAAAACTTAACTAGTGAATCAAAGTCAAAAGAAAAAAAAGCTTTTGTGAGGTTACTTATAAAATTGTTTCACTATTTTAAGTCTTTATTTATATTTATTTTATTTTGTTTTATTTTCATCAAATTGTATAGTAAATCGTTCACATTTAAAATTGTTTACTATAATATGTATGTACATTATAATTGTTGTGTACCATAATGATATTTATGGAATAAATAAAACCAAATCGATGTTGTCAATTTTTGTGTTTCATAATTCATAATAAATGTATTTCAAATAATATATGTATTTATTCTTCAGGTGAGCAGACGCATATATATATTAGTGCACTACAAACGTAAGTATTTATATTGTACAATGAATGTGTTACACACATCATGTCATCGTTGATTATTGATAATCATTATCATTAGCAAGCGAGCGGTTGAAAGTCCTAAATGAAGGCCAACATATAATTTGCGTAGGTGCTTTTTATTATTCACTTTAAGAATTTTAGCCTGGAACAATTTTTCATCTTTTTTTTACCTTACAACATACAATAATGTATAGTACGCTTTAGTTTTTTGCGTAGCATATAGCATATAGCATGCTGCTTTTATAAAAGAAGGATATATTATTATTATTAGTTTGTAGTAACTTGCATTTTAGAGAAAAGCTTTATAAATATTGATCGAAAAGGATTCAAGCTTATAAATGGACTATGAGCATAAAAAAGTAAAAGCAGCCATTTTTTTTCATCTTTTTCCTCCTCCATTCTCCCACACGTGTGTACATATCTACGTATGTACTTGCACTGTTAAATGTTAAATTATTGAATGTATATTTCAGACTGGAAAACAAAATTTAGTATTCACAGAGGAATTGGCCGTATGAAGCAGTTATGCCGTGAGACTAGTACAGGCAAAAGATGTACCTTCTGTAGTCTGATCTGTAGGTATAATGTATATCTCTATAAACATATATGTACATGTATGTATGTATAATGTACAACTGCAGCATGAAACATAGAAAATGAACTTTACGCATCTCACATCTCGTTCATGTACAAGGAGAACATGAAAAATCGACTACCATCATGCACTTCATAATTAATGAATTTTATAGTTCTGGGAATAGCTTTAGATGTTATAAAGCAGTTTATCATAGTAAGTATGTCATGAGATTATCAATTCTGATATGAAATAGATACAAAAAAATAAGTTGGTAAAGGAAAATAGTCTTCGCGTGCACCAAATGTTTTCAAGTTCCTATGTACGATACAATGTAGTTATGAACACACTAAATATCTATCCACAATCCATATAATAAATGAAATTAGGAAGGAATTTTTAGCACTGGAGCTCAGAACAGACCTATAATCTACATACAATGTCTAAGGGATGAATGGATGCAAAATGTACAGATAATGTTTTGGCGCTATTCTAGGAACTAGAAACCTGTGTATTGTGTATAATGTACTATACATACTGTCTACTGATTGTCAGTAAGCTAAATATGTCTATAGGAAAAAGAAACAAAAACTTTGCATGGTAAGCTGTAATATAGGTGTAGCAAGCAAAATAAAATAGGTTAAAAAAAGTTTGTACCACGAATATCACATGCATACGAATACGAATGCTTTTTTCATTTTTCATTTTACATTATTGGGTTGATAAAAACTTGAGTTTGTAGTTTGTAGTTTGCACACTTTGCAGTTTACAGTTTGTAAACTCTATGAAATGTGTAACCACAATCATGCAAAATGCATCATGTCCAGTAGCCAGTAAGCCTTTGTACTGTGTACGCAGTCATTATGAACATTATCACATTTTGTCTCCTTGACTTAAGTACATATGCAACATTCCATTTCATAGTGATTAGTGATAGTAGTCTTCTTCTACTTAGTATATTTGTCTTCCCCATCTCATTTTCATACCAAACGTGGAACGTCGAGCATTAGTACATAGTGTATAGTACATAACAAATAGTAAGTGAATTGAATATTGGTTTTTACTTGACAGAATTATAGCAAGACATTATAATATTATAGATATAGACAATACCCAAATTCTATTCCAAATAGAATAGTAAATAGTAGACATGTAAAAGCTGTATAGTGTATAATGGCATTTTGCATGTATTAGATCTGAGGTTATATTACAATTATTGGCCGATTTCAAGTTTGCAATCAAGTATTTATACACAGTACCGTACACAGGGTTATTTGTCTTATTCATATGTGTGGACTGAAGTCTGAATACTCTATAGAATCTTCAATAGACACGTGCAAAACTCGAAGCTCAAAAAAGTGTCTACAGTCTACACAGACAAAAACCTCGACGTCTCAGACCTATCTGCCGTGCTTGGTTTATTTGTATTTTGTACATTTAGGTATACCTAAGCATAAAGCATAGACGTTAGTATAAGAGCAAGTGTATTATACTTTGTACTTTGTACTGTACACATGTAGACTTATAATTTCATTGTTGAATTTTCTGCTACCCTTCAACCTTCAACCCTCCAATTATGTATGTCGTATGCCGCAAACTGAATACTGTATAGTGTATAGCTACATATGTACTACTTACTACTTACTTACATGTTGTATGGAGTATGGAGTTTATCTCAATAATACCATATACCATTGTAGCTGCTTTAGCGGTGGACCTCTTCTTAGACTTCTTAGACTTCTTACACACATTTTTATATATAAGGAAATTTGTGTGCAAATTCATAAGTATACAAGTGATTATTATATAATGCGAGTAAATATATAATATATGCATAAGGAAGGATAGCCACTGCTAATGGTAAAGGAAGAAAAAATTCATAGAAGGCGAGAGTCGCCTTGAAACTTGAAAATATTATAGACTGTAGACAAACACTGTTATTGTATTTTGTATTTTGTTGTCTGTATAACATAAGACACTCAACACTCAAAACTCAAAACCTTTCTTATTATTTGGTATATATACAAACATATTATGTACTATAAACAATAAAATCAAAGAGGAATAATCATATAATACATATAATCAATATTATTATAATAATATATGTGTTATACATGGAATATTTTGTTGAGTTTTGAGTATTGACCGCAAGTAGTATTGGCTATTGATTATTTATTAGAATGCTTTAACCCATAATGTGTACAATATATTATGTAAAACTGTTTTCAACTTTCAATGTTCATGGTTCATACTTCATACACTAGCTTGTTTTACATTTTTCATTACTGTAATTCGATTTTTTGTACAACATGTATGTAGCTCATAGTTTTATGTCTTGATAATTGATAGTTGAATCATTCAACATTCAGCATGCAGGATTTTCTTTTTGCTTACATTTGATCCTAGTTATACGTTTTTATTGATTCTATACGCTCTACGCATAAAATTGCATAGGAAAAACAAAGTGATAAGAGATAGAGAGTCGTCACGAGTCGTCACACATCATACTTATGTATTATGCACAATGTACACATTTACAAGGAAAGGATTTGAGAGATATCTACATTATTTTGGTAACTGTGAAGAGTGAAGAACATTCCAGACTTTTGTAGGGGGACCAAAACGATTTGATTTCTTGTCTTGTACAAACTTGCAAACACACCGAATATCTCAAATCTCAAGATTCAAGAATAACACCTGTTTTGTCATTCTTGCATCACAACCACAATAATATACAAAATATAAAGAATACAGCTCGTTTTATTTAAACTTCAGCAAAAGGAAACAAAAGTAGGTTAAAGGACCTCACATTTTTTCAACAATAAAAGTGAACCTTTTTCGTGTATACTCCCCAACACAAGTGTTTGTATCTACCTAAATAGGTATAGGAAACACATTATGTTTAGGTTTATACGCAATACATATGTAATACTCATAGCGTATATCGTATATTGATCAGCTGTGAGGGGCTCATATTACACAGTATAGAGTATAGAGTCTGTTATCTATTCTTTTTCCTTTCTCAAGTTTGTCTCTCTTATATTTTGTAGCCAGAGTCTACCCAAAGTCCAGAGAGGAAGAAAAAACGTTCACCATTCATGGATAGAATATATTATTATGTATATAGAAAATGCAACACACAGGCACCACAAACCCCAAGTCTTATATTTTAATTTTGCTATAAGAGACAATAATATTTTGAATTTGATGCTTGCAGTTGGAGCATAGTAAGTTAAATTACATTCGAGTCTACTGAAATTTAGAACTCACATGTTCATTTTGCATCGACAGTAGCGGTAGAAAAGCAATGTACATAATGAACTAGACACTGGATGCTCGTCTTGACTCGACCTTAAGACTCCCCTTGAAACTACATATAAGATATATCTATCACAAATCCATGTGCATATGCAGTATGCACATCCCAGAATAGATAATAAAACTGCTCCAGGTTCCGAGCTATCTTCAAGGGTTTAGGGGTAGAAAAAGGAGAGGGTGAGTGAGCGAGCGAGTGAGTGTGCCACTCGATAATAGTAAAAAGTGTTGAGCCGGGTACACAATCATATTTGATACTACAAGTCACACACAACGAAATTTTTCTCAATCCTTCATCATCCCATGTGAAATATTATTATTAATATTACTGTTTTAAAAAGTGATAGTGTGTATTGTGTGTTTGCATTTAAAATTATAAGTGTAAAACTATTAGTGTGCGAGTGTGTGAGTTGTGAGTAGTCTGTAATCGATACTGTGTGTACTATATATTATGCATTATGCCGTGTAGGCTGTTTTGGTAGTGATTTTAAACGAGTTTTTACCTTTGGCTATTACAACGTTAGGTGATATTTAGTTAAGTTAAACACCAAGATAAAGACTACACATTACATTTCAGTCCTCTGTCGTCATCTCTGTAGACAAGTTCATCGGACTTTTCTCTCAACGCTCAACATACTGTTTAATGTTTAATCCTTGACAGTGAAATTATATTAGATTTTATCTCAAATCTCAAGTGTAATCATTGTTTTTATTGCTTTACATGTAAAATCGATTATCTATGCGTATTAAATATTAAATAGCTCGTTCTCTTTTATTTTACGCACTTTGGATACAACAGACAACTAGTGATTAGTGATAGTGTATGGACAGAGTTCAATAAAATTAAAGGTTAAAGATTAAAAGTGCGGTGAAAAACCTATGAAAAATCCTTTTGTGAAATAAAGACTGTATTTTTTATTTTTTATTTACTTACTTTTCTATGTGCCATAGCTCATTTAAAAATTGAAAACAACGAATATAATTAATAAAATCCGTGATAAATATTAGTGATTAATAAAAAATATAATATTTTCACTTTAGTGTGAATCAAAAATTTATAGAATTTGGATGTTAGTCGTGATTTTTGGAAAAAATAAGAAAGAGAGGGAAAATGAGTAAAATATTTGGCAAGTGGTTTGGTGGGAAGAGGAAGGAAAAACGTAATCTGTGCGATGAGCCCTGTTGTGTAGAGAAAAGACAAAAGGATAAAAATGATGAATCTCTTTCTGGAAACAACAAAGTGGAAAATATGTCTGCTCATTTGGAATGCCAACAAATTAATGAAAATGGTCATATTAAAACAGATCAATCAGATGGAAAAATTTTCAGCAAAGCAACCAAACGGTGGTAAGAAATTCATTTCCAATTACCTTTTACCTACTCTTTATTTGTTTGTTTATAAAAACTATTTAAACCCGAAAATAGCGCAAGTCAAAAAATACAAGAATGTTAGCTTTGGTCAAAAATTCATAAACACGGAAAATATGAAATATGACGAAAAATCAAATATTATCCTATATTCTAGAAGTTTCTTAGTCTTACAAGTTGAATTATTCATTTTTCTTAATTTTTAAACAATAAACGTTCACCTTCATCAATTCTCTATTCTATATACTAAAATATCTTTAATTCAACCCACATGCATGTACAAATACAAAATACATCATGTAAGTTTTTAGACAGTGATTCAAGAAAAAAGTATAGTCAGTAATCAGTGTTTTGAGAAAACCACACAGACAGCATAAGAATACATCGTATTTGATTGTCAGGGTCATTTCAAGATCGAGTTGAATGTACCTTTTAGCTGCAGACATTTTATTCGCAAAAGCCGTCATCACAATTATTCGCATGCAAAATACACATGTTTCTCGCCTCAGGCCATTGCAAATCCAACATACGAAATCCACAATGACTAATTTTACTTGTGTAGACTGGATCTTTTCTAACCATCAAGACGCAAGACGTTGTATGTTGTATTTATAGAAGAGAGAATAGGTACACACAGGGTATGACTGGAGACAATGAATATTTTATATTTTTAGCGTACAATGACCGATGAAAAAAGAAATGATGATATTATGAGAATAACTAAATTATTAAAATAAAATTTCTCCGTCATACGAACTTTCTTAAGTCTTAAGTATAGTGCAACATTAAGTATATAAAAACAGTCGTAAGAAATCGGGAATCGTGTAGTTTTCGTCTTTGTGGCATTCTATCTAGAACGTAGAATCTAGACTCCAAGATGTGATAACAAAGCGCTATATCATTACAAACAACATCTACATACATATACAAGAAATGACTCATTCCATAACATAAGATACAAGATACATGATAAATAACAAGCCATAGATATGTAATGTGATATTATCAATTTTCATGTTTGATGTTAGATACAAAAAGATGTAGAATGTGGAAAACCAATTTTCAGTCAATAATGAATTAATTTGTAAAATATTATGTAATTTTAATATTCAGCTGTGGACGTGGACAAGATAATATTAGTGACAGCAGCAATGAAAGTCTAACAGAGTCTCAATCAGAAAATGGAGGACATTCGAACAATATAAGTACGGATGATGATCTACTGAGTACTTACGATCCACGGACAAACAATTTGAGTTGGATGCCCGTGTCCAAAGATTCATCACATTATAACATGGACCATTTTCGACGTGGAAAAGCCTTAATTTTCAACTTTGATAAATGGGTAAAATAATTACTTACATTTCATTTAGTGTACCACTATATTTATGTGTCAGTGATTTATAGAAATATATCTATGTGTAAAAATACGTAGAAAAACATGTGAAAAATTATAATGATTGTTTTTTTCTGAATTTTCTTTCAGGATAATACATCAGTTCCTTCTCTAGACTTAAAACCGCGGCTGGGCTCACGGAAAGACAGAGATGATTTAAGTTCCTGCCTGAAAAAATTAGATTTTGATGTTCAAGTACATAATAATCTGACAAGCGGACGGTTTTGGAAAGTCATCAGAGAGGGTAAATCGTAAATCCATATTTTACATCATTTTCCAAACCTACCACAATACATTTGACTTTATGTTTTGTATTTTGCACGAGTTTTCATATTATGCTGTTTTTGATTTTGACAAATATTCTGGTTAAATTTAATGTTTTATTTCATATTTCATTGTAGCACGGAAAGATGACCATCGGGATAATGACTGTCTCGTCGTTGCAATCATGACTCATGGTGAAAAGAATCATGTACGTGGATTTAAAATCAAAAATCAAAATAACTCTCATAGCTATAATGTATTATGTTTTATGTTCATAGCGTATAGAATCATGCGAGTGTTTTTATAGTGCGTGAATTGCACACTACGGTCATTTTGCATGTTTCAAGTTCCAACCTATTCAATTGAGTTACGTTGGTCAGCTATCGGTATTTGGCATGCAATGCATATCTATAGTATCTACGGTCTGCGTATTACGTATTACGTGTGACAAAAAGTAAAAGGAAATACAAGTGTTTGTTTTAATTAGTTTGATGATTGAAATTGTTTTTTTTCTCCGATGAAATTCAGTAAGTAATTCACTGGTCACTGCATGTTTTCCCACACAAACGTAACAGGTAAACATCTGCTCATGACGTGACTGCAATTTCCTGAATATTCGCTATCGCTATATTCGCTTATCCAATTTATTCTCTTGCAATTCACGTCTAATTTTTGAACTTAACACTTTACGTTGTCTGTTATCCAGTTTCCAGTTAAATTCATTTTTGTAGTTTATCCAGAGAAATTAAAGCACAATGTTGCTGTTGACTTGTTGCTTGCTGAAAAAACAACAAAATTCATCAAATTTTCCTCACGTCAATCATGAGCGGATGTTTACGGCTTATCTTAATGGAAATCAGATTTTTGCATTCACCATTCATCGGTGTGAAACAGAAATCATGTTTGTCCCCTATAAATTCTCAGGTAGCTCAATGGCAATTCGGCCATCGCTATGCTCTGTTTCTGCAGATACTTGTGTCTTCCGGGTTTAGTTTTCATCTGCAAATATTTTTGAGTGGAGCGTCCATATACTATACAATACAGAGGGTTTTAAAATTTGCATGTCCTTCTTTATGTTTTATATGAAACTTACTGAATGTTTTAGATTGAAAAAGATGAATTTTATTCATGGAGCTTAGGGGATTCAAAATTTTTAAATGAACAGGACATTTCCGTTTTCTACATATCTGGCCAATTTTACTCAATGGAATGACTAACGAGGTTTATTGTTTCGCTCGTAAAAAGAATTCACTAGGTTAGAATTGGAAAACGCAGGGCTATGTGATACACAAAACACAATACACACGCATATATTCACTTGCTAATGGCGAAAAAAGAGTAAAAAATGATTATTATTTATAAAAAATATTATTAACCATCTTGTTTTTTCTGTAGATATTTATGAAAGATGGGACGTTGATTCCGGTGAATTTGGTGTGGGAAAAGTTTGAAGCACACAAATGTCCAACTTTGGCTGGGAAACCTAAGATATTTCTCATTCAGGCTTGCAGAGGGACCAATTATGATCATGGAACAACTTTGTTTGGAAGTCAAGATACAGTCACTACTGAACCGCCGAGAGATGTTACGGATTCTTCAAATTTCTCCTATGTCATTCCTAATGCAGCTGACATTATTGTCGCTTTCAGTTGTCCTGACGGTATTAAATCTGTTTTCATTATTTCACACTTTACTTTGTATTTAGTATTAAAAATGTTTACATCAAGTAAAATTGAATGAGTTCCGAGAACTGTATTACTGGTTTTAAACATGATTTTTTCACGTGATTAAACAGGTCACTACTCATGGAGACATCCGACTGAAGGATCATGGTTTATCCAAGCAATATGTAAAGTACTGAATGAACATGCTTATGACATGGACCTCCAGGGCTGTCTCACTAAGATTGCCAGGGAGGTTGCACTATACAAAGAATCCTCAACCGCAAATCCTGCTCATGATAAGAAAAGGGTATATTTAAAACAAATTAACATTTACCCATAACTAAAACATATTATACATTGTACATTATTTCTTACTGTATGGAACATGAATTTCAATAATGTTTGTTTGCTTTGTTTTATTGTGCAGCAAGTAACAGCTACAAGCTCAACATTAATCCGAACTGTGCAATTTAAACCCAAGCGGCCCTTATACATCACAACGCCACATCAAATCCTTGTGACAAGTACTGAAAAAGCCTTGATCTCTGTAGGCAAAGGAGGAATAGGAGGAGGAGACTTGATAGAACCCCTTCCCCCAATTAACCCCATCGATATTCTTCCTCCACTTGTAGCAGCATCACCGAACGGTGCCATCTTCAACGAAGTCTTTGACAGCAAACTTTGATGATACCGAAACTTAATGTTTTTAAAATACTTATGATTTATGATACATGTATAATATTCATGCCGCATCCGGCATGTGGTTAAGACTTGAAAGTTGAAACATTATATTATACCATAGTACATAAAGTATGTATATCGTAAAATTATGTTAAATATTTTATTTTTTTCACCTTGTTTTCAAACAAAGGGAACAGCAAAACTTGGTACTTTTATTGTTGTTGTTTGAGGATCTTTTTATTACATTATAGAACATATAGAATGTGTTGGGTGGAAGATGTGATCGCTCAAAAGTCTGAGAAGGTCTATCATTGTTACGATATTTATTAGTTTTTATTTATTTTCCTATTTGTTTATTGTCTACTCATTTTATGCGATAGCTCAAAAAGCTCACATTAGATCACTTGAAACGAAAAAAGAAAGAACTACATAAGTATATAAAAATGCAATGACAAAGGACAGAGACTTATAGTCAGATATATTACGTAAAATGCAAAGCATGAAAAAATATTAAAAAATATTTTATGTACTTGTAATTTGTATTATTATTATAGTAAATAAGGATCGTACTATAATCAATAATCAATAATCAAAAATACAAAAAATTGTCCAAGTTGACAGATAGTCTTATAATTTATAATATTAACTTGTTTCTTACTATTTCGCATTATAATACTGATATATTATTGTATACAATATATAATATATCGGCACATACTTACGTTAATTGTTTATCGCAACACAAAAGCGAAGAATACAATAATTTAAATGTTTCTTTCCTTTCCTTTCTTTTACTTTGTGTAATTTAAAATTTAAAAATATAACGTATAGTGTGTAATATAATGTCTTCCACCATTTGCCTTTTACCTTTTGCCTTCTATTGACTGTACTTTTATACTTTGTGCAAAAAAATGGAAATAAAAAAGATTACTCCTTACTCTTTAATCTTTAATAAAACAAACATTTTTGATTGGGTTTCTTCACCTCGATTTGCATCTTGCTTCATACTCAAAAGTTTCAAATGAAATGTCAAGTACGGTCAAGTGCTGTAGAAAAACTGCCAAAAACATGTTTTGGCATTTGGCAATATTGCAAGGAAGTTTCGAGTTTCGAGTTTCGAGCAAATTATCCTGGAATATTTAGTTGAGTAGTTGACATGGAAAACAGATTATGTTTACACAAAAGGTCGTATAATGCAATTTTTGATTCAATGATTCTGACAGAGCAGAGCAGAGAAGCCTCATGTGCACATCCTCGCCTCAAAGAACCAGAGCAGAGAGCAGAGTGAATAAAAAATAAAGTGTCCTCCTCAGTCACAATCCAATATCCAATCTATCATTGGTCCATTTGGTCCTCTAACTGACATTTCATTTTTAGAATTTTAGTATCCGTTTGAATTTTGAATCAGTGATTAGTGGACTTTCATACATTACATAATCTTTCTGCTAGTCGTTTTACTAGTGAACAGTAAACAGCTCCTTTCAGCTCTTTTCTTTAATCAGTTCAGTTCCTCTTTCAATTCTACTATCCAACACTGTATAAAAAAGAAGCCAATATCAATACTTGAAATCTGGAATTTGTGGAAAATGGATCAACATTTTGAGACCACCAACGGGACGCAATCGAGGAATCTATCAAACATGAATTTGGATAGTGAGAGGGCGAATTTCGGAAATGGTAGGTTTTTCTATTCACTTTTAGGATATCTATACTGAACTGCTTGTATCGAATAGTGAGTAGTGACTATAGTAGCACGTGGCATCCGTCATTCCACCCTATATCCTATAAGTTCATTCCCGCGTAAAATGCGCTCATTTCATTCATTTCATCATATTTTTCAGGGTCAGAAATGTCGTCCTCCACTTCCGGAGTAACGACAACAACGACAACTTTGTCATCATCTCAATCAAGTTCCAGCCAACATTACTCTGGAGATGGTACCAATAATAATAACAATAACAACAATAATGCCGGCAGCAACAATAACAATACAATGGATTTCTCAATGATGACAGGAGTGGCAACAAGTTGCTCGTCATATGGAGGGAACTTGAATTCCGTACCGTTGTATCAATTCTCCAATACGATCCTCCCAACACCAAATACTCATGATTCATCAGCATCATGTACAAGCTCTTGTGGCTCCTCGTCATCCGCATCCTCCTGCTCTTCATCATCATCCGCATCTTCAACATGTCAAAACATTAACAATATGAATCCAAATTATGACATGATGAGCATGAATATGAATATGAGTCAGACACAACAACTACCACCTCAACAGCAACAACAACAACAACCGACTCAATGCAACTTTCTCCAGCCAACAATGAACGTTGGATTTTTAAATGGCCCATATTTGACCTCAATTCCATGTGAACAATTTGAATACTCCGACTTTGATTTTGGAACGGATCCAAATAACAACAATAACAATAACAATGGGAGTATGAAGTTTAATGATGCTGCTCCGTCAATGTCTAATGATGGGAATTGTGATAACAATCAAAATAATAATAATGATACGATGGCTAATGCTCCTACTGATCATTTGATGCTGCACTGTGGCACAGGATGTGAGGAAATACAACGACAAGCTCAAGAGTCCTTATCTCTCATCAATATCAATGGAAATTCCGGACATCAACAACAATCACAATCACAATATCTCTTGCCTCCAGGATTAAGTGGACTTGCAGCATTTACTCCTGCGGATCTGCATAGTTTTTATACATTTACACCTCCACAACCACAACAGATTCCACTACATCAGCATCCGCATCAGCATCAACACCAAATCCCTATCCCGTTTCATATTCAACATCAACAACAACAACTCAATCTTCCTCAATGTCACCATTTGCAACCTCATTTACAACAACAATCAAATATACCACAGCTTTGTTTCAATGCTCATGCAATGGTGCCGAGTAGCATCATTAGTGATGCGAGTGAAACAATGTACATTGAACAAATCCAACGTTTTCCTCGACTTCCTTTGGATGCTCATCGAAAAATTAGAACGATGGGGAATGAAATCATTCACTACTTTGAGGCACGTCTCATTCATGTGGAATCACCAGCTCAAGTCAATACTTTTGACTCGCACACAGTTTTCCTCAAAAGCCCTTCAACTGCTCAACACTGGGTCATGGCTTTTGTCAAGGAAAATCAACGAGTAAGAATATGAAAAATAAAAATGATACCAAAATCAAAAATTAAAAAAACTGAACATTTTTTATTATTTTCATAATATTCATTTTTAATTTTTTAATAAAGTAATAAATAAAAAATAAAAATAAAAAATAAAAATAATAATAAAGAGAGGTTTCATGTAATATTTTTTGATATTTTGTGCAGGTGAGTGTGAAATTTAATCGTTTACTCACTGTCCACGTCAAAGTGACCATGCAGAATCCCCTGACTATTGATATTGAACCGTCAAAGTCTCCAAATCGTCGGAGTGATGAACAGTTTATATTTAATTTTGAGAATCAACGAGTATGTGCAGAATTTTTGAGAGTTTTAAATATTTTAAAGAAGGAAGTTTGGACTCGACGTGGAGAAACAACAGCAAGACAACAATCTCCAATGCCAACTGGCAGAGAAAGATCAATCAGTTTGATGACCGGCAGATCGGGAGTTAAATGTGATGGAGATGGGATGACAACGAATCAAGACCAGAATCAAAGCTCTAATAATAATGAAGATGGTGAAATTTCACCCCGGAAAAAGTTTAAGATTGAAAGTCCGATGAAAAATCTTCATCTTGTTGAGTCTAGTCCAAGAAGTAATGCCAGATCTCTGAATCATCTCCATCTCCTTTCATCAGGAAATGGAATGGAAATGAATCAAAGTGGATCAAAGAGATTTTTTTTCAAGTCATCTGATGATTTTTCATCTACAACTGCTGGAGCTTCTCCAAAATTTATGAGATTTCCCTACAGGATGAAGTTTATTCTGAAGAATACAGCTATTTTATCTTTGAGGAAGGATAAGAATTCAGATGGGGAGTTTCAAATAATAAATATTATCACATTTAATAATACTCTATCATTTTGTACATTTTTTATGAATTATAAATTGTTTTAAAATTGTAGAATATGCAAATTTGGGGATGGGAACTTTGAAAATTTGGGGAAATGATGACTGTTTTAATCAACTTGATTTTATCAGCAAGTGTACTGGAGGTAAGATTTTCCATACATAGGTAATACATATAAAATGTATACTGTCTCATTTTCCCCTTTTCTCCTACTACCTTATTCTTCTGTTGTTAAAAATTGCTGTTATTTATTTACTGTTATTTTAGAGACAGTTTGTAGTCATCCAATTTACTCCTGGAATAATCTGACCATGACTGCCAATGAAGAAATGGGTGAATATATTTGTAAATGGACAGCTGCTGCGGATATCCTAAATGCTCCTACAAATCTTCCAGTTGTTCGGGAGTTCAAAATGAGATTTCCATCTTTTGGTATCGCTTCATCATTCAAAACAGCCTTTGATGAAGTAAATATGAACATTTTTATTTGCCATTTTCCCTTTTACATAAGATAATAATAATGGGAAATTATCATAACATTTTTTTTTTTTGGAATTTTTTCCCAGTCTTGCGAAAAAGCCTCCAGACCTGAAATAATCTTCAAGTCTCATCAAAATGGACCAATAGATCAATGTACTTCCACTCTTCTACCCTGATCTCATTAATTTTTTTTACACGCAAAATCTACTACAACATAATATTATTATTACATTCTGCTCAGTTTTATATCTAGACATACCTAAATATTTAATTATATGGGATGAACGGTGAAGAGTGAAGATGAGGATAAATATAAAAAATACTTCTTTAAACATATTATGGATGATCATACTACCGTTTTCTGCCTACCCAAGATGAGCTATACATATAACATATAACATATAATATTTGTATCACATATTAGTCAAAATTATAAATTGAATGGCGAGTGATGAATAAGTGCAGTTTGTGTAAAATATATCAGTTCAGTGTAAATTATGCAAGCTATACGGTAGTTTAATATGAAACAGCAAACATAATAATCATACAAAAAGTGTCCATGTAAATAATAATAATGCGTTGTGTAGTGAATGCAAATGTACAGAAATGTGTAATAAAAATTGTATTGTTATCTAAAAATTAAAAATACATCAATGTTTTGTCTTTTGCAAATTGTTGGAGAAAGGAGAAAGTCTCGTAATTTTTTTTACTCAAGTTGGGGCGAAATGATAGTGCGGGAAGAGTGAGTTTCGAAATTTTCTTGGTGGGAAAAACCCATTTTTTCGTTTTTCTTCAGTAACCAGTCTTTGTTTTTCAGTTGTTTTTGATAGTTCATATTTAAATACGTTCTGTTTATTTCTGTTTTGTTGTGTGTAAAAACTAAGTACATAAATAATTAAAATGAATCCAACTCTGGATGATGGTGACAGTCAAATAATTGTCCCTTTTCGTCCTCATCCTAAACCGGCACCCCGTCAAAATGCAGTCATTAGTACAGAAATCAATCAAGAGCCAAACTCAGAGGTTAAAAATGTTAAAATTGAAATCCAACTGGAAGAGGAGGAGCAGGAACAGAATATTGAAGAAGAGCAAGATGTACAATCCCCAGTTCTGAAAAGACGTAGAACTTATATTGAATCTATAGTTAGTCGAGCATACGAAATCACAGATGAATTTCTAACAACCGGATGTCCAAAATTGAATAAAATTTTACGTGGTGGAATCCCTTGTTTTGGTCTAACAGAAATATTCGGAGAGAGTGGATCAGCAAAAACTCAACTATGTTTACAATTAGCTCTCTTTGCACAACTCCCTAAATTACTTGGTGGTTTAGAAGCAAGTAAGTAAAATTAATAACCGAAAAATATATTATTATCATCTCTTTGTTTATAAAAAAGTGTTATTCATATAATTATTCATAATACATTTTTTGTTTTTTTCAGAAACAATTTATATGTGTACAGAATGTGCCTTTCCCTCAAACAGAATAGCAGAGTTATCCTCACATTTTTCTACAAAATTTTCTATCGACACTCAAGATAATCCAATGGACCGTATATTTATTGAATTTATCAGGGATAAAGTAAACAACAACATCAATCTTGAATTTTTATTATGTTTTTTATTATGTTTTTTTCATTATACAAATGTTTCAAAATCGTATGATTCATTTACTTGGTTTTTTTCTAAATAATTTGATACTGTTTTAAAAATTTTAAACTGATACAAAGAAAATGATTAATATTAAATTTTTATAGGATAGTCTCTTCCGATGTCTTAATACTAGAATCCCTAAATTAGTAAATGAAATAGGTGAAAACTCTAAATGCCGTTTAATTATTTTGGATTCTATTGCATCAATTTTCCGTTCAGAATATGAACAAAACGAGTCTCTACAAAGGACAAGAGATCTAAGATTAGTTGGAACAACTTTACACAAGTTAGGCAAACAACTAAATGCCGCTATTGTGGTTGTTAATCAGGTATATTGATACAAATATTATCAACAGGATATAAAAATGTAAAATTTTAACTTACTGAACTACATTAATGTCTTTTTGTTATTAAAACTTGTCTTATTAGGTAACAACATCTCTTACTCTCGGTCAAAATATTCCTTCTTTGGGTTTGGCATGGACAAACATGGTGACAACTCGTATTGGACTTTTTAGAAATATGGATACAATGACAAGGTCTTTAGAAGTAAAATTTGCTCATCATACACCTACAGCATCGATGGAAATTATTCTTTCAAATAAAGGAATTTCTGCTGCTGATACATCGGTTAAAGTAGTACCTCGAATCAAAACAGAACGTTAAAGTTATTCTCCTAAAAATTTGATGTAAGGCCAGTTGAGTTTTATTGTCAATTCAAGTCGAGTATTTTATTTAAAGCTTTTATATCATACATTGTTAAATATCAAATACTTTAATAACATGGAATCATCTTGTTAAAAATATCGCATATCTTCGTTAGTTGTAACTATAATGTATCAAACTTTTAAACAATGTTGTATCTATAAGTTATCATTTTTTATGTTAAGAGGTTATAATATTTTGTTAAAAGTCAAGTTATCTTGACATGTTAATGATTTTTCTTTTGTGCTTTCTGTTTGTCATGTCTGTTCTGATTGGTTAAGTAATAAGTAATAGAGTTATGTAATGCTTATAAGTAAGTTTTAAGTTTATAAGCTTTATAATGTGTACCTACATAGTGTGCTTCTCAATTATATGATAGGTTTGGAAGAAATTATTCATGTCAAAGTTGTTCAAGGTCGAAGACGACAATAAGCATGAATAAGATATGTCTACATCTTGTATAGTGTGTATGTGTTATGTACTAAGTATTAAACAGTATAATTTATATTGCACTATGTACAATGGTTTGCGACTGTTAAGCAAGGAGCATGATTCCAACTTCATATAAGTTGCAAGTTTAAAAGTTCTTATTGTTAGTCAACAAAAAAAATTGTTATGTACCTGAATACACATATAGTAACTTCTAGGCTGTAACTCATCATCATACTATATTATAATATATTATATAGTGTTCCCTTTATTTTCTATTTGAATAGGTACATTAACAAATTCCAAAGAAAAGAAACAGCATGCAAATTTGAAAAGATGGCCTATAGCCTATACGCTAGTTGTCAGGCACGAATAATAATAAAAAGTACATTCCATTGGTAGATTTGCATTGAATTCAGTAACTAGATACGAGAATGTATCCAAAAATACAAGCGATGCTATATGCAATGGCAATAATCCATTCTAATGTTTTGCAGTAGTAGTACATCATACAGTCAAAAACATGATATCAAGAGATAAGAGATCACCATATTACATATAGAAACTCGAGTGAGGACCTTGTACATGTCATTTGTCTGTTAATTAATTTTAAAATTTAGGCTTTTGCGCAGTTTTTCCTTACAACCTTATAACTTTTCATTTCACTTATCATTAGCGTGTTTCGAAGTTTTAAAGTTTAGTAGTAGTAGTCATAGTTGAGGATAAAGAGGATCAAAACAGTTATTCAAAGTCTTTAGTGTAAAACATTCTTCAATTGATTTTAGGAATTATTTCTTGTTAGAATAGTTTACAACTCAGTGTCAAAAAAATAAAATTCTATCAAGTGAATAAAATGGATTTGACAAATGTTCCAGATTATATGAAAGATCCTAATGCAGTTCTAAAGGACAAATTTGAGTGGGCTACCGGGGATGGAAATCCTCCAGATTATAGCCTTGTGAATGAACTTTATGAAAAAGGTATTTAATAGAAATGCAAATAATTATTTTTTTAACTCAAAAGAAGTACAGTAATTATTGCTATCTAGTATAATAATAAAAGTAAAATCCCAATAAGTCTAAAATTCATTCTCTTATAATATTTTAATTGATGTATAGAAAAAGTAACTAATCACGTAGCAGGATCCTTAGAAGATTTGGTTTCAAACTTGGTCAAAAATTGGGAGAGAGAAGCATCTCATAAAAAAAACTTGACGGATTGTAGAACTCTGGATACCACTAATTTCAAGTTTGCAAATAATGGGATACCAACTTCACTTGAGAAACTCGGGCAAATAGGAACTTATAATGCACTGATTGGTGAAAGCGAATTTTATGCAGCAAGCCGAGTTTGTACATCTCATGAGAGTCATGAACTGTTTCGTACAGCCTTAAAATCCGGATTCGCTTGGGTACAATAATAATATTATATAATATTATAGCAAAATGTTCTACTAAAGGTGCTCTCGTAATTTTGTGTACGTGAAATCGAAACGAGTCAGTATAACTAAGTTAATGTGTTTGTTTGTTTGACTTTATTAAAGTGCTAAATCATTCAGTACATAATGTATTGGTTTTCAAAGACGAGCACATTAATTAGGATGTTTTTTTGTCTATTGATTTTGCATACAAATAGGAAGTTTTGGAAGTTTTATCTCCACCACCAAAATTAGCATTCAAATGGAGACATTGGGGAGAAGTCACTGGTAAAATATTTTTAACTACTACGCTATTATAATAATATAATTTTATGTTCCACAAATTACCCACTTACTAGTAACGTTGAATACATTTACATATTATTTGTCATTTTTATTTTTAGGAGAAATGAAATGCCCTATGAGGAATGGAAATGATTTGGTAGTTCAACCAACTGGAAAAAAGGTTGAAGTTTTTGGAATATCAATAGCCGAGATAAATGAAAAGTTTCAAATAATATCGCTTGAAACTTTCTGGAATCCGGATCAATTAATGTATCAAATTGTGAACTAACTATGCATGTACGGTATGTGTTAGAATTCTTACTTTTTTTGCTTTTCCATTTAAGTATTATCTTGTGTATCATTACTTTTTTTTCTATATCCCTTATCTCACCTTTAAACTATTAATATACATTTGTATTATTTAGTCAAATGAAGCAGAAATGAAAATTGGAATGTTCTATGAAATATTTTTGAAATTTGGATGATTTATATAGAAATAATAAATGAAAACACAATCGCACTTAAACTTTTTTTTTCACGCTTATTCATTTTTTGTCCTCTTTGTTTAAATACAGTACATTTATTACCTTTAAGTAATTGTATTTTTTCCATCATAATAGTAATAATAATATATTATCGACAACTTTTTTTGGAACTTATGCATTCTAAAGGACAACATGTTTAACATTTTGTTTGTTTGTATTCACTTACGTTTACGTATGAAGAAACGTAATTATCATATTATCGTATTTAATAATAATAATAAGTATCATTATTATTATTTTATTGACAATATATTACACTACTATATAATATTTTAGCTATTTAGTATATATCTAACAATATAATCTTTTTTGTTTGTGTCTCGATTCTTCTATTTATACACTATAATTATAATTACATCATTCTTTTTGCTCACTAAAATGCCTCTTCTTCTTGTTACTTTACAGTTTATATATTAATAATATTATCATAATAATATATAGTACTCATTTGTATTGTATGTTTCCATCAATGTCCTTTGTCTAACATAATAATAATATAACTACATTTTGTAATATGTTTTACAATTTAATCTGGTTTTTACATATTATACGTATCCTACATAATAATCAATAATAATATAACATTACATAATAATAAGATTAGTCATCATCATCATCATATTTTGTAGTTTTGTTATAAGTTATAATAATAAAATGGTTGTATTGTGACAGGAATGCTGTATGATTATAATATACGCTCTCTTTTTCTTAAACCTTCGTTTTTTTAAAAAAAAAATTGCAAACATATATAGTATATTTTATATTTATAATAATTTCATATAACATCGTGTTTATACTATATTTTATCTTAAATATTACAGTAGTTATCATAATAATCTAAATATTGTATCCCATAATATAAGCAAGATTGTAAACTTCTGTGTAAAATAATGAAAGAATAAGAATCATAAAATTACATTTAATCTATTATCATATTATTTCAGGGTACGATTACATAATATACATTTCGTTTATAGAATATAAGTTAGTACATCAGTATATAGTATAGGATCATACGGACATGTATTTATTCAACAGTTATTATTCAATATATTGTAGAAAATATAATGGTTATTATGGCATGTGAAAGGAAAAGAGAATGGTCATTATTTTTTTACTGTTTCATCTCTCTAAAAAGAGATGAAACAAAAAAAACAACTTTCTCCACTCATATGCACTTTTGCATAAAAGCACGCTTTCTCTCATCCTTTCACATGCCACAGCATTATACTTTCGTTTATATGTACTCTCGATCCAATAATGTTTTGTAATTCTATTCTTTTTCAAGTATACATACGTCGTTTTGAAAACTACTTGATTC